>JAUEKZ010135640.1:0-28314 GCA_031471865.1 Melibe leonina | reverse complement strand
GGGTTATCTAGACCATGAAACTAAATACGTGAGTGAGAATAATGAAACTAAACTGCGTGCGTGAGAGAAACCTTAAAGATTAATTAATGTTTTTGTTTTAAATAAGTTTTTTGTTGTTTTTTTACTTATTAAATAGAAAAAATGTAGTTGGGCAAGTTGGGGGGACACTGTCCACTGTGTCCTATAGTGAAATCCGCCACTGATAGCTTCACCTTGAATTGAAGATCACTCACTACTCTGTATATTTATATCGTATGTCGTGCTATTTCCGACAAATAGATTAAACTCCTCCTAGTCATTCTATTTAGCCATACACTACTTAACCCGACTAAACTGTTCGCTGGAATGCAAGCCTGGGGCCTCACGAATAATGCGGCATCTGTTTAAATGTTTTCGTTTAAATCAAGAAATCCTGATATTGATATGTAATGGAAATTGAAAAGAAGATGAAATAAGAGCGGGAAAGGACAATGAAATAAACTTGTAACGAACGGGTGAATATAACAGAATAAATACATATATTTTTAAAAATAGGCCTGCCTTTTGGGGGAAAACTAAAACCAACCAACCAATTCTGGCACCGCAGTGAGAAATTAGACTAATAAGCGTTACGTTTATAAATGGGCGATACGTGCGTTGCTTTAAAGCAGTTTGATTTAAAGCGGAGGTAAGCCAAGCCAAACCAAGACAAGACAAGACATAATAAAGACTTTGGTTATTCACAATATCCGCCCTTTCTCCACCAAGCCGGAGTGTCTATTGACTGTGGCTCTTGACAATTTGTCTTATCAAAGGATTCCAGCACAGTCCGTCATTGACCCTTTGAAGGCTTTTGTGCCGCTGATCGGAAATCCTGAATAGACTTTCCCCTCTCGCAGCCATTCGTGGCCTGTCATATTTATAGGGGTTAACCGTACGTTCAGCCTATCGCCAAACACTAGGTACGGTACTGACGATCAGTAAGCAGACACTGACGCACGTACGTAAAACTAGATATGCAAGTCCTTTTCTTCGAGGTGGCCAAACAGGTACATACATACTTACCGTGGAGTCTTAGTCTCAGTCTTAGTCTTAGCGACGCAGCACAGAGCTCGTGCAACGATTCCTACTATACTACTATTCACTGGTACTACTTAACAGTTAGCAGCACTTCGGTTTGTCCTCGGCCAAGAAAATTGACTCCAATCCAATTGCCTCACGTAGGGACAGGGGTAGGCAACAGAAGACCTGACAGGAAACGATGTGTGGGCAGAGATCTGCAGAGAGCTGAATGTACATCTGGAATGGAGTTGCAAAGATCGGCTAAGATAGAGAGAAATGGAGATGTCTCGTCCGTGGCCTATAGTATATATCCCCACCAGGGGTGAAAGGCTGATGATTGTGCCTCACGTACATATCTAGGTGTAAAAAATGGGTATCAACCTAGGAGCACGGAGAGACGTGTTAAGAAGTCACAGGTACACTGTACTAACCCATCTGATGGGTCGGTGTTCTGAAGGTATTCGCGTATTCATTCAGATTTCCACTTCTTAACCTTCCGTCTTAAGAACGGCATGAATCTGTCCAGACTTAAAGCAAAGCAGCGTAATTTTTATTTGTACAAATAGTTCCGCTGCACTGATGAGTTTTAGTTGTTACTCCATGGTCCGTGTTTCGAGGGAAACGCTCTGGGCACCAAATGTATAAGGATTACAACATAACATGCATTACATTATTAGTCTTCTTAGTCACAAGATGGATGCGAGCTGTTTCAGAGAGAGAGAGAGAGAGAGAGAGAGAGAGAGGGAGAGAGAGAGAGAGAAAAGAGAGAGAGAGAGAGAAAAGAGAGAGAGAGAGAAAAGAGAGAGAGAGAGAAAAGAGAGAGAGAGAGAAAAGAGAGAGAGAGAGAGAAGAGAGAAGGGGGTGCGGCGTGCACGTACCATACGTGATGTGTGTGTTTATTGAACAGTGAGATGGGGGTGAATCCGAAAAAAAGAGGCAAATCAAAGCAAACAGACTTTGTTTTTCAATTGAGAGTTTTTAGAGTGCTATTCAACTGATCAGGTCAGAGGTAAGTAAGATAAGCTGGTGAAAAGAACAGCCAGCCACACGTTGGGTCCTGCCACAATGTAAAACAGGGGAAGGGGGGGGGGGGGGTTGAGAACAAGACTTCACCCCTCTCAGGGACGTTTCACAGTACAGAGAGATGATTTACATGGGAAGAAAATATCTCTAAAAAAAGGTGACAAAGAGATAATTTACAATTGACAGGGGAAAACATCCCCGCTCACATTCACAATCACAGCAGGACACACAAAGAGATGATGGTCCCCACCTGTATTAGTATTATGCGCTATTTATGGTCCAGGCAGACCCAGGAGATTCTACCGCCCTTTGTTTACAAAAAGTACTTTTTAGATAGCGAGTGATCCTGTAGTTAAATACCACCATAAGTCTGTAAGGACATGTTTAGGGAGCATTGGTGGAGAGAGTGCTGGAAAAAGCAAGATGATAGATAAAGCCAAAACATAAGAAAAAGAAGTAGCGCCTACCATTACCATAGGCTCCCGCCAACCGCCCGCATCAGCAGAGAAATGCGAGCATCTCAAGAAAAGTTGACGTGCTGTCACACAGAGATAAACAGGTAGCTCACGCGAATATCTCATCAAGTCACAGCATAATGAAACCGGGCCTAAAATTCTTATCATAATACCGACAGCCTGTTGGAACACCTGTGCAAAATGCCGATATAATAATATAATGATATTCACCTCTTTTTTAATTTATGGGTAGCGACGATGCGGATGCCTGGACATCAGGGGAAACAACTTTTAGAAAACAGTCAATCCACACTGACGAACGAGTTTTTCGCTGTTGTTATGTCCCTTGTTCGATACCGCAACTAGACGACGGCAGATGGCAGTATTTACTCATGATCATTGCTATTGCTATACTATAGGCACCTTACGTCTCTTCACTCGACTTCCACTCATTTCTTCTTGGTCTTGGAGCGATAGACGGATGATGAGAGTCATATATAATGTTTTAAAAAAATATAATATTCTCGTTATATTTCTTTGTTGTCTCTGTCCTGATAAAAGTAACAGTAACAGGCATTAGGCCCAAACGTTGTCATTTTGTCTTTGTCTTCGTCTTTTTTAAGGCCTGTTGCAATTCACCTTTCTTTTTCCTTATCCTTTCCTTACCACATTCAGCAGTCCATTTCAATATTGCCCCAGTCTGCGTACTAACTAAGCTGAGAAGGGGCATTTGACCAGATTATGTATTAGCAATTATATATTGTAACATTCGTCTATATATTTTTTATTCGAGTATCATAGACAGATAGACAGACAGATAGTAGATAGGTAGATATCAAGTAGTCCTTGATATATATATATATATATATATATTTATAGATAGATAGATAGATAGTTTAGACGGATCGACAGAAAGACAGACTGATACTATCAGTGATAGGGATAGATAGTTGTGTAGATAGCTAAATAGAAAGGTAGATAGATAGATAGATAGATAGATAGATAGATAGATAGATAGATAATTAGAGAGGAGCGGACTGCAAGAGAAAGGGAGAAAATGAGAGAAAAGAGGAGAGAGAGAGAGAGAGAGAAGGAGGAGGGAGAGGAGATGGAGATAAATAGATAAATCATAGATACTGTAGATAGATAGATAGATAGATAGATAGATAGATGGATGGATGGATAGATAAATACATAGATATATATTGTGTTTAATCAAACAAGTACAGAGAGTGTATTGTTCATTGTTATGTACAGTGCATTATGCTATCTTGAGAAAAGATAAAAGGGGATGGATAGAAGGATAAAGGGGAAAGGGGGAAAAGGGGAAAAAAAGATAAAGAAGGAGAGAAGAGGAGACACACAACTAGACTACCATTTTCTCAAATAAAAATAACAAATGTAAACAAAATCCATCGCTTCAGCTTTGACATTGACTGTATCTTTATTCCTTTTTATTGGTGATGGTGGGAACTGGGATTGGGGTGGTTGTGTGGGTGGGGGAGTGGGTGGGTGAGAAGGTGGCTGAATGGGTGTGTGGTTGATCGTGTGGTTAGTTGGATAGGTTGTTGAAAAGGTAAGGAGTTGAGTGGGAGGACGGGTTGTCGGTTGGGTGGGTGAGTTGTGTAAATTTTTCGAGGGTGGAGTGGATTGGTGAGGAGAGGTGGGTATGTGGTTAGTTGAGTGGGTTGTTGGGATGGTGAAGGGATGATGAGTGGTTGGGTGGGTGGACGGTGATTGTGCGAGTTGTATGTGGATTGTTGTTTGGGTGAGTGTTAAGAGGTCGGTTGGTTGTTATGGGTGGGTGGTCTGGTGGCTTGTTGGTTGGGTTGGAGGGTGGTCGGTTGAGTGGTTGGTTGTTGGTTGCATGGTTGGTTGGATTGGAGTGGAGGATGGTTGGGTGAGTGGTTGGGGGGGGGGGGGTAGTCAAAGAGTTTTAATAGTATTTAATCATAGTATGTATTCTTAATGGTTATGTACAGTTGAGTACATGTTATCTGGTAACCTGCCTACCTGCATAAAGTTTGTAAAGAGATTGCACCTGTTCAACTCTCACTCTCTCTCTATCTCTGCCTCTCTTTCTTTGACTTTGACTTACACACACATACACACACACCAACAGCACCAAATAGTTCTGCCAATACATTTTGGTTATAATATAACCTGTTTGACGCCCTTTCCAACCCAATTTAGGTCATACCAAAAGTGGAGCTCTCTAGAAAATTAGTTGAGGGCTCGCTCGTATATCTCACCCAGTGACAGTGAACGCCGGTCCAATCTGTCTTAATACTCTTCCCATAACACCGAGCGCCTGGCGGGACAGCTCCTCACTAAAATGCCAATACTAACGCCTTAGGTATGACTATGATGACGCGGCCGGGATTTGAACCCTTGACCAACCGGTTCCGATGCGGACGCTCTACCGGAGCCGGTTGACAATGACAATAAATTGTAGGTACCCTACATGTGTATCTGTCTAGTGTAGGGTATTGTAGTCCTATATATAGAATTGGCAAGGTGTGCTAAGGATCCCGTTGTTACTCCAATTGTCCACCAGGACTTATATTGTACTCATCATAGGTGTGTTCGTAGTCGCAGCCACACCCTAGGTGGCAACAATAACTTCACATTGATTTTTTTTTCATGAATAAGATGGTAACACAGAGATGATAAACGAAACTGGTGTGTGGCTGATTAAAAGTAGCAAGACCAAATTTTTTGGGGGGTTTTACATATTTTTCCTTAGCGTCATTAAAGACTCAGCACATTGGGCAAATCACCTTCTTGCATCTCTCTGTCTCTTGATCCGAGGTTCTCAGGGCTCTGTGGTTGGTTGTGTTTGACTGCAAGAACGTACGGTACGTATAATATTGTTTCCGATTGGTCCATTTAATTTGAAACAACTCATAGAGCCGGGCCCGACACTGCATGACGCGTCATTAACCCTTTCAATGCTAAGATACATGAAAATCCTCAAGATGTACTGATTCTTATCATACCCAGATAATTAAGGTTAGTCAGTTCAATCTGAATTATCTGGAACGAGAACACATACATTTTGAAGATTTTGCATATTTCTGTTCAGTCGAATCAGACCCCGCAGTGAAAGGGTTAAGGAAGGGAAAACGAATAAAATAATGAACACTAGTCGTAATCAACCACAGAGCCAAAGGCTCGTTATGGGACTCTATCTATCTAGCTCTGCCCCTCCCCTCCCGCCTCCTCCTTTCCCACCACCAGATGGCTCTGGCGGCAGAGATTCCCTAGGCCTGCCTCGTACATGACGCGGGAGATGAGCACCTCGGCGTGCAGACGTTGTAGTTGGGACAACGCCCTCAGCCGGTGGGAAAGACTCCTGCCGAAGGCTTCGTGCTCATCTTCCACGGGGGGCGGCAAGACCAGCGGATCTTGATCCTCCTCTAAGGCTGCTACTGGTGCTCCTGGTTGGACCCCTCTCCTCCTCTTGACCAAAGCTGGGACAGTTGGCCCGAACTCGTAGTTGCTGTAGTTGTAGTTATGGTTGTAAGCTCTTTTCCGTGACAAGGACGCAGCGGGAGAAGCCACGCCCAAGCCTAAGGTGTTGGCGAACCCAGGGCTCAGCCTGGCCCGGTGGGCGGAGTCTATGCTCGGGTCGCCTTGTAAGGGGAGGGGCAAACCGCTGTTGCTGTCAGAGTCCGCTCCGTGACCGTTGGTGCCGAGACCATGACCGTTACTGGCACTGTGTTGACCGCTGTGGCCCAGACTGCCGCTGTGTCGGTGGTTGGTCAAGTCTGAAGGATCGCCGCATATCGTGGAGCCGGTGGTGGAATCGTAGTCCTGGCAAAGGGAGATAAAGAATTAAATATACATAAAGCAAAGGGGCAACCATAACGGGAAAACTGCTGTACTTAATGTCGATTTTAACGTCCAAGGAATGGCATGGCCGGTGTGTTGAATCGGACCACGGACCGACTGTTTCCGAGGCGGATGCTTTACCGATTCAAACTGAGTGCATCCGCTTCCTGTTGCTGCCAGCTTGACCTCGTCTCCCTCCTAGTGACGGAATCATCAGCATTGTCTCCTACCGTTTCCATTTACTGTACCAGTACCCCCAAACTGAGTGAGTGCTCCCCTCTCGTTTTCCTTTCCCTGTCGCTTCTTTCTATAGCTGCTGCAGCGCCGATTTCGAAAGTTTTAACGCGCAACGAAAAGATTGCTCCAAGTAAGTTATCTCATGGCTGGTTACCAGTACTCGCCAATTTTTAATATTTTTTTACCATATTATATGTTTACAGATTGATACAACTTGGATATTATCATTGCTGCTCTTAGTCTAGAAAGCCCTTTATGAAGAAGAAAAAAAGCACAGACAATGAGTATAGTATAGAGGTACGGTACACATTACTCCACAATAGAGCTTTCATTGCAGAACAATGGCAAGACATTGGGATTGAATATGGTCAATGCATACAGAGTACTAGAGTAGCGGTCTTTCCCCTTTAATTCTACAGTACTTCTGGAAAGGTCAAACTCACGCACAACCCCATCCCCAACTTCCCCCCCCCCCTCTCCCCACGCACACAACCTGCACGATACATGTGTCAATTACGACACACTGGCCAGGTGTGTTCACGAACGTAGTGCAGTCAGAATCAAACACGTGTACACTGTACACCATCCATGTCTGTCCCATGTAAATGGTACGCCGATCTGATCAGGGAGGAAAGGTCAGAGTGAGGGTAACCGGAAGCATGTACTCTGTTTTTATCATTTATAAGTTCATAAAAGCCTGAAGCGTGCATCTGTTTTAAGATCAGAGTACAAAGTAGATAAGTAGGCACGTACATAGGTTGGTTGGTTGGTAAACCAGTACTGTAGACAACATCGTTGGAAGTATCTACGTACATGTAATATTATTGTAAAGAAAGCATACATCATAGGTTACAAAGTATGCCAAGTGAAGGATGCTGGAAGCTCTCTTAGAATCCAACAATAGATACGAATAAATAAGAGATTATGAGGAGAAAACTTCCAACAATTCCTATGGTGGCTATCTAGGTAGCAAACATTGTCTGTCACACCGTCTCCTAACATCAAAGAAAGCCAATCCGTATTATGTCAGTAGTTTTATACTAAATACTAGGGTCACAAACCTTAGTCAGTAGATACAGCGTCTGGCTACATTACCGCTCCGCTCCAAATCTTTGTCATCTTACAGTGCCGGTTCGAATACCAGTCGGAGCATTTTTTTTTCGGGACCGTCCTCATTACCTCGCAGAAAATAAGGAACTTTGTAGGTCTGTCTTTTTTAGATTCAACGAAAATAAAGGTGGCGTGAAATTGGAAAGTAACATTGGCAACTTGCCACACATGACAACGCCGCATGCCTGGACAATCATGACTGCTAATTAAATTACACCCGACTCTCAGTTATCAAGAATGGTGGAAGGGGGGAGGGGGGACTCACCTTACTTTAAACCCTTCCACAGCGGCGTCCGGTTCTAATTCTAACCCAACTGAAATATGCAAAATCTTCAAAAATGTACACGTTCTTATACCAGATAAATCAGAATTCAGTGAACTGCTTTTGGCATATGTCAGATCACTGAAATCTGATTTATATGAACTGTTATAAGAACATGCAAATCTTGAAGGTCTTGGTGTCCTAGGCATTGAAAGGGTTAACATTATAGAAAGAAACCCACCTGCTGACTATAGTGTGTAGGCGTGGTGAGACTGACGTGTCCCTCAACAGCCTCCAGGCAGCTGGCATCCAGGCAGAATGCCTCTCCCTCGCCGCCCTGGCCCTCGTCCACCAAGAAGAGTAGGTGCGGGTAGTACCACAGCGAAGGCACGTATTCATCCTCGATGCCCGATGCGGTGCTGCGGGACATCTCCACCTTCTTGAGCTCTTTCCGGAAGGTGGTCCGCAGGTTATTTATCTTCTTCAGCACCATGTCCCTAGACGCGTTGTCGTCAAACTCCCTCACCTGTTCCACCAGCCTCTTGTAAGCATTTTCCTTGAGGAACTTGTTGCTGTATTCCTTGGAGTGTACATTCCACAGACAGGGCAGCGAACGGTACGTCTGGATAAACTCCAGCACATCCCCCTTGGACCACGAACACATTATCACCCAAGTGGTAGAGTAGTAGCAGTACTGTGCTGGCGGACACGCTACCTATAACACGATCTAACTGTACCTATTCAATTACCTTAAACTGTCACAATTAATTAACGACGGAAAAGATGTGCAATTCTATTACAGGCAGTGTCAGATAGACACCAACCAGAACGATGGACGATACACTGATACTATCCACTGATAACACTAAAACTTGTCAACTTTTCTGACATAAATAAACTAAACTCTGCTTAAAATAATAAAGACAGATCTTGATTGAATAATGTCAGCTTTCAATCCCAGTTTAGGTTGGTGATTAGATCGAGAACACTTAAAATTATAATGCAGGAGCTATTTCACAACATCACAACCGCCGAAAGATTTCTCGTCCGTTTACTCTGCATGAGAAAGGTAAAGCATAAAGATATATAGCACAAAGGACATCAGATTTACCATTTACACACCGCTAGCGAATCGCTAACCATCTCGTTTGCTTGCGTCTCCCTCTTTCTCTTCTTTTTTTCTCTTTCTCTCCAAGTCCAAGCACATTAGACCTAGACTCTAACACGAACACACGAACACACCACCACGCGTGCAGCGCAGGCTTGAAAACTGAAGGAGAAGGAAACCATCGCGTGCCCGACCTCCCCACAGTCAGACGGGTCGTCCGATTATCTGACATGAAATCGTTGCTGCGCATTCGCGGTGTGTTGGCTCGCCGACAGTCTGGCGACTGGCTGTCAGCCGACGGCCAACACACACACACACACACACACACACAGCCACACACACACACACACACACACACACACACACACACACACACACCTTATCCTCGTGTCTGTGTGTTCGTTACCGTTATGTAGAGCGAGTGTTGGCGTGTCAGTTCGTCTGTCTGTGCTATCTGGATAGCTCAATCGATCTTCACTTTTTTAGATCTCACGTCTGAGCGAAAGCACAGAAGGTCCCAATAGTCTACGTTTGAACACGTTCCGTAATACGCTTAGATTAATATCTTTATCATGTATTACGTATTATGATAATTGCTTCAATGAGGAATTGTTTCATGTATGCGAGATATAAGTTTTCTATTGTCATTCCGTAATAAAATGAACAAAAAAATCTATTTCAAAAATGAAGAAATGAATGAATAAATGGATAACTTCTATTAAGTACGTGATATATAAAGTATACCAAAGTACACAAAACAGCCTCAAGTTATACGTTTTTAGTCAGCTTCATGTTTCAAATTCACAGATGCGCGCTAAGAAATAGAAGCGTGTCTCCCTAAAACTCACTAGTTCGGCTCCAGTCAATCGATACGTTTTTTTTATGTCTCCACGACAAAGCCAATGAAGCAATTGGGAGGGGGAGTGGTGTGTGTGTGTGTGTGTGTGTGGGGGGGGGGGGGGGTTGAAATCAAATGTGAAATTAACTTGCGCCGTTTGACATACTGTAAGTCCACATTGAGTAAATTGAAATTTATTCTTTGTAGATTTATTGACCCTCGTCAGCCACTACTCTTTTTCTAATCGTTATAGTTCAAACACATCAGGAATATGAGAGAAAAAAAAAGAAGAACTCGAGGATCCCACAAAACAAAGTTTATAATGTAAACAAGGCAAACTACCTAGAGGTGGGTCAACGAAGTTATGACAGGAGGCAAATATTATTAGTAGAAAGTAGAGGTCTTAAATTCATAGAAAAAGGAAAAAGAAAGAATGACCATGGAGAGGCATATATGTGGTGAAATGTATGGTTTAGAGCTTACCTTTACTTTACTACATGAAAGGAACAAAACGTAAGGGGGAAAAAAGGAAAGGCAACATGCATTATCGTAACCACGAATTTGTGCTAAGAGTAAGAGTAAGAAGAGTGAGACGTGAAAAATGCTTCACACTCACAGGAGCGCGCAGACACAAAACAAAAAAACAAAAACAAAAACCCCAACATTTTACATCTCACATTTATATGTACTTGTCTTTTTTTAATCTTTGTATTTTTTTCTTTCCTTGATGTATAAATAACAGTGTTATTGCATTTCCGACACTGCTAGACTAGACCAAGTTACGTTTCAATATTTTGAAGACAAGATTCACTCAATCCTTTCAGTTTTACTATGAAATAAAATTGATTAATGTTGCTATTAAAACAAATAGGTAGGGGCCTATGTATGATACAATTCATAAGCAACTCTACATTATACTGAATACCGTGTTTTCATCTATATTATTTCCCCCAATGATGACAAGGAATTAACGATTTGAGTACTTTTCCAACAATGCTTGTCTAGATAGATGTTCTCTATTTCTTTACTACGGTACCATATGATTCACCCGAACTATTTATTAGAATTACGGGAAAATTATTTGTACGTTTTGGGTTTTCTAAGAAAATAATTAGATGTAGACTATATCAAAGACTATCCAAATGTAGTAGTCTTCGATCTATCAATATATATCTAGACTAGATAAAAATGTTACATAGCCTAATGTATTTTTTCAAAAGGTTTCCGGGATGAATCAAGATCCGACAGTTATGTATTCTTTCCAAATGTTATAATCTTATGTACATTTCCGACACCGCGACGTTTCCTTATTTAAAAAAGAGAGTAATATGGGATTCATAAAATCTTTGGCTTTAGCTATTTTGACAGAATTCTAGACCAAATCTGTCTTAGGCAAAGACATTTCTGTGGTCACTTGTTTGTAAATTTAAATTATTCTTTGGCAGTGAAAGAAAGAGCCTGTAAAAATGTATATTTAGGCGCAAACTTGTATCCAATCCACCTTTTATCATGAATAAACTTATTGTATTGGTCGCCACAGTGAGCACGGAAAAAAGTAGCTTTTTAGGAACAAAATAATATTAGAATGTTTAATCATTCTTTTCATGTCATAAGTTTAACAATAATATGGTTTTTCACTGTATCTAAAAAAGACTGATAAAATTCTTTATTTTCTCATTTGCAGATCACGTGGTCAAGTCAAAGGACGATACTCATCAAGATTTTGTGGGCTCGAACTGAGTATTTCCAACAGAGTATTGAGCCGCTTTAGCATTGGATACTGTATCTTATTATTTGAACATGGATTTTAAGACAAGGTCTTCCGAATCACAAAGATTAAATTTTTTCAAGCGCGATATCATTGTGTAGTGTTTTCTATTGTTCTTAAATTGATTGATTGGATTCCTTTCAATTGTACGATTTCAGTTTCTTCAGTAGTCGACTATTCCTTTCATTGTTAGTTTGAGCCATTAGCCAGGTCATCTGTCTAGAAATCTGTCTTTTTGCTTAGGTTTTATCTCTGATTCGTGTACCATGCCTAATGTACCAAATCCTAACGCTGGCCTGGAACAGCAGGTAAGTCTAAATAAATCATGAAAATCATATATGAACCCTTGTTTTTTTCCTATATGTACTCAATGCAAGTATGACGTCTTGTTTGATGCCTGTGATCGCTGTCTCGTACCGGCATCGAAACTGGTTAGACCAAGATGGCAGCAGATATTGATGACTTGCGAGTCATGACGTCAATAATTTGTATGGTGAAAACTTGACGGTGATAAATGATTCATGATAGGCCCGAAATGTTTATAAAAAATCGAAATTATTTAACGGAGTTGATATCAGAGACTTTTTATTTGGTTAGATCAATTCACTGTCATGGTCTCTCTTTTGTGCTCTGTAATGCAGTTTATCGAGAGATGTCAATCTAGACCTCTAGCCTAGTGTGTATCTCAAATCTGGCTAGACCTAGACTCTTAGCGAGTGGAGAATATCTTTTATGTTTGTTGTGTTTAACTTGATGCTCACTTTTTTGCGACTGTGGTTGAGAATTATAATACCATGTCTAGTCTACATTATTTTGATTTTCAAACATCCAACCCTCTTCTCTAGACTCTAGATCTATCTTACTGGTTTCAAAGATCTCTTTGTTACATGCCCAAAAGGCACTTTACAAGTGTATCGGTCACTGGCATTCTAGAATCATTCATTTTGTTGGTAGAGTGTAATTTGTCCCCTAATAGTCATGGTAGAGTGGATAGGTCTGAGTAATGAACCTGTGTGGGTGTCCGGTAAGTTTGATGAATTTGATTCAGTTCCAGCAGCTCGAAATACATTTTGTTTTATCACTATTATATTGTTTTCTTTGATTTGGTTACTTTTTGACCTATCTGGAAACCTCTTGAACCTGGACAGCCTTAATTATATTAACTCTAAAGGAACGAGTGCGGTGCCGGAAGTGATCATCCAATAACGTACAGCTGTCCACTCATGCATTGTGTTATCAGCGTCCATTGCTGATGGGTGTTTTACAGTTGTAAACAACATGCATATTTTACACAATTTTCTGACGTTCTCAGCCATATTTCGTATTAAAAAATGGATAAAATAAGCTAGTTAGTACTATCCATCTAACTCCTTTGTCTAACCACACGTGCATGCGTTAGTAATTAGTTCAAGTAGTATCACATAGGGAGACGCTGGCTGCCGACCTCTCTGACTATGTCGTTTGACCTAGAAGCAGTGAAAAGGCCGTGGGAATGGTTCTACAACGAGGCTAAACCATTGACCAATCAGATTTAAGAACTGCCTATCACGTGATTACTATATTTATAGTAGAAAATAAATCATTCATGAGTTGTATCTAGGGCGTGTAGATTTAGCACAAGCGCGCCACACGTCAGATCTTGCGCGTGTAGATTCAGAATGATCGCTCTCAATGACCGAACCGGAAGTGTGCCAATTTATCACAATCGCTTCACATGGGTTAAAAAAAGCAACCACCAAAAACCTTCAATTTAGCTTCTTTTGGTTTAAAGTAGTTCCACTGTAATAGAAAAAATATATATTAGGTATATCACATTTGATGCGAGATAATTAATGATTCAGTGGCACTTCTTTCTATAAGGAAACCTGATTAAATAGAGGCTGGTAAAATACATATATTCTGGAATTCTGTGCCAGTTGGCAGAGTGACCTGACCGGGTTAGTTATGCCGTCCTTGCTCTACTTTTCGTTTGGTTATGAGTTTAACACCCTTTTTAACAATTTAGGTAATATCAAAGGTGAAGCTCTCTAGACAAGTTAAAGTGCTGCCACACAGATATCAAAATAATAGCTCACTTAAATATCATACCCAGTCACAGTATATAGTATACTGACAGCGGGCCAACTATTCAAAGCAATGTTCCCTTAATGACGAGTGCTTGATGGGACAGCTGCTTAAGTAGACATTACTTCTGAGTTATGAAAAAGCCAGAATTCAAATCCGACCTAGTGGTCCAAGGTGGATCCTCTACCACTTGAGCTACGGAGCTAATAACATATAGTAGAGTGAGGCCAGAGAGTAACACCACACACCAAAAATATCCGTTTTGAGTGTTGGTATACTGAAACCCCTATCCATATTTTTTTTAGTGTGATGCTGCCTTAATGAATAGTGAAAATGTAGACTACTTTGTCAGTTCAGAATAGGCCCTGTTATCATTTTGGTGAATGAACTCACAGTTATTGAATGTCGGAAGTTGTAAGAACATTATGTAACCTTTTGTTAAATGTTAAATAGGTCCCAAGAAACACTTTTACGGTATAGCAAATTAAAAGTAATGTTAAACATACTTGAAAACGTTGAATAGGGGAAGTTCACCACCAGCCCTACACCCCCTACTTCAAAACCAAACCACACAAATATACTTTCACCCCTCTCACTTAAAAGAGTCCAAAATTGTTCCAATGAGAATAAGCTGTCAAGTAAATCAAATATACCAGCCAATGAGAAAGCTGTAAATATGCAGTGACGTGACGTTTGACACCTATCAATCAGTGCCAACAATTATCTGGGTCATACCGGAGTTCCCCGTCCCCTCTTGCAAAGTTAGCCCTGAACATTCTTTTCGATTGTCTTTGACAGTTACATAACTTTTTATCTTTTGTTTTGATAGCTTTCTTTATCCATTTATCTGTCGTTCAAAATCAATGTCATTGAAATTCCTTTACAAACTTTAAATATTTTCAGAGTTTAAATAAGCCACTGTGTGAAGGGAAGTTCGTCTCTGCCTGTTGGGAAGTTAGCCAGTATGATATAAATCAAATCTTCTAAAGTTAATCATCTACAAAAATCAACTATCAAAACAAAATAGAGCAAACAAAAAGCATAACCCCAAATGAAAAACCAAACATAGATACAAAACATATCAAACAAGCTATAAAACAGAGCTTGTCCAAACATCTTATGTCAGTCGACCTGACTAGAGAGACTTCACTTAAAATCCTATATTATTATTGTAGAAGACAAACTTCCCTCCATGTAGTGGCGAACATCCCTTCACCACCCTACTGTACAAAAACATACGTTGTTGCTAAATATGCAACAGGAATCACTACTTTTTTTTAGGTAAAAACGACAGTTCAAAGGTCAAACTAGCAAGTAATCTAAAAATTGTGGAGCTGCTTCGATCCAGCTTCATGCTATCGGTGGTACAGTGAGACTTGGCGTGGGGTGGCGAACTTCCCCTATTCTTCTCTATTTAAGAATTGAAAAGATTTCAGATAGTCAAGGTCCATAGAGAATCCAGTTGATTAAAATATGTCACATGGTTCCAGTTTTCCGCTCCGCCATTCCGCTGACCAAACTAGACTTGTCTGCGATCTAAATTTTCTCAGCATGTCGTCCCCCTGCTGATCTTGTTTAGCTGAACTTGTAATAGATTAAATAACACATGCTATGGAATTATTGAAACTTTTAGACTTGCCATCCCACAGTGAGACTGTTGCCAGCCACGTTTTATCTTCTTTTGATATTGATTTGAAAATGTCTAGATGAGAAAAAATTGTTTCCCGCTGATGCTACTGAGCTTGAAAATTTAATCCTTCGAAGTAATGGATATCCGTTGCCACTGTCTTTTTTCTGCTGTTTTTGGAATTAGCGGGTGGCACCTATAAAATGTGTAGACAGGTAGACATTGTGTATTGATTAAAAATTTCTGCCTTGTAGTTCAAATCCCATGGTTTCTCCTCTTATCTTGTACATCTTGGTCAACTGTATGCACTAGGTACATTTTGAGGATAATGATAGTTATATTTTCATTGTCTTCATGTCACCAAAAGTAAACGTCTGCCAAAAACAAGCTCTGCCTTAGAACACAGTTTTCCTAGGAAAGGGAATATTTTCTATGTAATCTGTCCAGCTGAGAACACTCCCCTCCCCGCCCACACAATTCGCATAACACGGTTGTTGGTGTCATTGATGCATTTGCTCTAATAAACTGCTCCCAATTCTCTACCCAAGTTCTGTGGGGGTATATTTGTATCCTGCAAAATTGCTCTATTAGGAGAATATGGCCGTGGCACTGGAATGACAGGAAGCATGGAGAACGATGGCTCTATGGCTGGGCGAGCAAATGAAACTCTTATAATATAAGCTCTGTCTATTTTAAAATATTTTTTTGTTTTTGTTAGCTACTTGTGGTCTTCTCTTTAAGCATTTAAGTGCAAATGAACTATTTTATGATCTTTTTTACATTTTTGAAAAATCTTTGTTTTTCAGTTTGCTGGCATTGACTTAAATGGTCAAGGTGGATTTCAAGGTAAGTTGATTTAAGACATGATATAATTATTACCCTAAAAACCTTGAAGCAAAAGTTAACGACTTGTCTATTGGATATAATTATGGTCTCTCTTTTCTTTTTTCTTCTCCACTCACTTCTTTTTTCTCCCTCTCTCCTCTCTCTCAAAGTATGTGTGCACAGTGACAAAAAACTGACAGCAGAACAAATATCGCTGTAGCACACAAATTGTCCTAACCCACAAAGTCACATTCCCGTCATGAAGAAAAACATCAACCAACCGTTACATGCTTTTGAATCTTTCTTTGGTGAAAAAGCAATGCCCAATCAGCACCTGTTCGAATTTAACTTGTAAAATACAACCTTGAAGTCTTGAGTAGACTTATGAGAATTCCAACATATTGGATTACCACATGTCGCCGGATGTCAGCAGAGAGAATGAGAGAGAGATGGGACATCGACTGACGTCCCAACAACCATAGAGCGATCAAATATTTACAAAACAAAACGATTTTTGCATAGTCAGTAGATTAAAGTGTTGTCTACATAATAGTGGAAGGATGATATAATATTTGGTGAGGGAGGGACTGTGGGGGCCCATTTCAATTGTCAGAGCTATTTCTGTATTTGATTACATGCTTAATTGCATGACTTTGTGTCTGCATTCTACTAAATCACTATACTACACACAATTACAAATGGCACTGCCAAGAATGTTAGCCTTTTGCTGATGATCTCAATGTAAGTGTTACCGATATTTTGTTTACCTGTGCCTGTAATAAAGAATTTTATTCGACAACTTTCAGCAGTATTTTTCATTATGAGCTCAATGCGAGCCGACCCGTTTTCCACCGGCTGACAGGTAGATTCCAGCTAGCGCGGCACGCTGAACTAAAGTATCGCTAACGGTCAGCCGTGACAGATATTGAATATTGTTGAACTTATCCATATCTATTCCTGGACCCTTCTTATGATGGACAGGACATCTAATTAGATCTCACTGAATTGCACTTTGTTTCGTACTTTTCAGACTCTTTGTAATAGGTTTAAGCAATAATATTCTTCATTAAGAGCAGTGGCTCAGGTTGTAGAGTGTACTCTGTAACTTTTAAATCAAGTCATTACGTATCCATTGTTGTTGAAATTATTTGGATATTTGCCTCTTCTTTGGTGCGCTCGTCGTCTACGTAGAATTATTCTTTGTGTTGGAAGTTATGGTTTGCGTGATATAGTGCAGTTTTTAGGTAAATGCTTTGTGGTATTCCTAGTGAGGTGTTCACCGTAGTATTTTCTCTTCCAGATGTGAAAATGAGGGTTGTGTTGGCCAAAAGTACTCGAACAAGTTTTGTTGTGTTTGCCCACAAACTTTTTAATATGTTTGGACACTTTATTTCTAATGACTTTGTCAAATGCTGAGCTCATGTCAATATATAAAATTGTGAATTCTTCTTGGTATTTCCAAGTTTAAAATCCAGTGATGGGAACATGTAAATTTTGCTGGTGCTTCTTAGTTTTCTAAATCCACTCTGAGAAGGTGATCGATATTCTTCCATTTCTGGTCTTGTTCTGTTCCATGTTAAAAAGCGTGATATTTTCCTGAAGATGTACAGTGGAACAATGGCTCGCTCTCTTTTTCCTTTGGTACCTTGTTGCGCCTTTTTTTTCGTCCACGAATGTGGCTGTCATTTTATGGCGACACCAAAATGCTGCTTTCTTTATTGGAAGATGTACCAGATGGTGTGACTCCAATTTTTACCAGTGTTAATGTCCTGTGAAAGGTGTCCCGTGGATGGTGTGTTCGGAAGAAGAGGAGAATGACATTCTCCTTGTGCAATGTTTGCGTTATACACTTGTGTAGTGTTCCATGGACATCAGGACTGGAGGCTGTCCATGAGTTATGTGTCATAATCTACTAGACTCAAAGCATCAATGGACACCCATGTGGAGTGGAGATGGTCGAACATGCTCTGAGGCTGGCTGTCCATCCTCTGTATCAACAATCTCTTGTGCTTTATGTGTGGCAGGTGATGGCACAAGATCTGTGTTATTGTCATGGTCAAAGTAATACCAATAACACTCTCCAGGACTCATCGCCTGATTACTTCTTTACAGTTTTGACTTCCTTAGTGTTGCTTTCCGTTTAGTTTAAATAATTAGTATGTCATCAGATTCTGCATCTAAGTAAGAGGAAGATGTGTCCGTAAAAACTGGGTGGTCCCGTTTTGATTTCTTTTTACCACATCAATCGGAATTACCTTGGAACTGAGGTATAGACAAACCAAGGGATGAGGACAGTTTGTGAAGGTAGCCCTGACTGTTGTGCATGGATTCATGACATGTCAGGGATGCTGATCAACCAGGATAGAGCACCCACTGTGAAGCTCTGTTGTGAGGATATCAATGTAGATGACATCTTGGTGGAAAAGACTGGTATAATTGGACAAAATCAGAATAAACTTTTCAAATAGTCTCCTGATCAAAATAAGGCACGGCATTGTGGCCATCATCCTATCCATAATATGCATGGTCAATGTAATATTTATTATCCTTCGGTTCAGAGAACGTCACAGACACGGAGAAATAAGTCAGAAGCTGGTATGCGTTTGTAGTATCAGTGAAAAGATTTTAAAACGTTTTTGAAATAGGTAAGGGCTAGTTGGTGAGGGGTTCTAAGGAGATGCATGTTTCCATGGATCTGAAAAAGAATTAAGACGCATTAGATGAGAGGACTGCAGTTTCAATTGGCACAGAGCGTGTTTTGCTTAGTATAACATACAGCCCAATAGGTCAATGCTCATGAATTACACTTCCACATATATTGTCATACACAAACATATACCCCAACAAATACTCACACACACATACACAAATATCCATCCTCATATGCTTACTTGGTAATTTAAATCTAATGATTAAATATATAAAAAATTTAGTTTCCTTCAAATGGAATGTGATTTATCAATTGTTAAATAATTTGCTGCTATTATAAAACATAAAAATACTCAGTACACACATCCCTTCTCCTTACACTGCAGGGATTCGAACTACTATTTTGAAAGCAAATGCTCTACCCACTGAACCAGCGGCGCCAGCCAGTAGAGTTGATCTCTATTGAACACCATCACACACAAAAGCAAACACGCACATGCCCTAAAATATCCTCACAGGACTCACTCATCGCCCATCCTGATCTTTCAAAAATTCCTTTGATCTATGTCAGGATACGTCACAGTTATATACACACTCTCTCCCTTTCAATGCAAGAAAGTATACTAAATGAACGAGGAAGAAGGGATACTAGGGCGCCTAATCCGTTGTCATGGGTAACGACCGGGGCTTGCTGTACAAGGGTCTCGCTATCACATGGTTTTAAGTGTTCTTACTAATGCTTGATGTGTTGAGTGTGCTTAACTTTCGTGGCCAATGCCTGAAGGTCCCAGTCTCATTGACTTTCGGATTAAGGGTTGTTTTTGGATTAAACCCTATAATAATTTAGAGAAAAAATTCAGTGAAATAAAATCCTTTTGGATCGTTTGTTTCGGATTAAGGGTTTTCAGATTATCCGTTGTGGCGTGCATTGTACAATGCTTCTCACTTTTGACAGTATTTTATTGCATACAGACTTACCAACTAGTATGAAATTGCATATTTTGATATGCATTTTGGTTGGAAATAAGCAAATTTATAAAATTCTCTAAAAGTATACATAAATTGTAAAATCATCCTCTCAGTACTGTTTCTTTTCAAAAAGATCTTGCAGTTTTCTTGTTGAGTAGAGCAACACTTTGATTCCACAGTGAAATAACTTTTGAGTGCATTGAATTTGTCAGGAAAATATGAAAGAAATTACAGGAATCCAAAGTTTGTTGGCAAGTCTGTGATTTGTTTAGGCTGTCCTTAGTCCTTAACGTGCTGACTTTGACTTAAGTCGAAACTTTTGATATGCATTCCTATTGCTGACTTTGACTGAAGTCGAAATTGCAATATACCGCACTTAACAGCTTAATTAAAAAAAACATGAAGGTAAAAATAATTCCTGAGTTCTAAAGGCTGTTAATTTACAAACTCTACCGGATGGAAATATACAATTTTTATCAATTTTTACTTCGAAACACCCATTTTTTGTCATTCAAAATCGCTTCTGCCGATGAGACCGATCTCTTTAAACGTGATTTTAATAAATCTATTGATTATTTGCTTGTTATTGATGTATTTTAATCGAATAGTTGTATTTTATGACGATTTATGAACTTGAGTTCAAACTTGAAGGTGGTGAAATACGTGAATTTTTTGTTGCGGCCGTCCGTTTTTTACGCTATTTTTTTAGCAGTTTTTACCACGTAGTATTAATGAAATTACCTGAATTTCAGAATTGTAGGCATTTAAAAAAAAATCGTACTCATTTTGTCCTCCCATGGTACACATTTTCATGGGCTAGGATTGGCAGCACTGCGGGAATTTAAAGATATAGTAGTCAACAACAGTCGTACCCGGACTGAGAAACTCGCTGCTCAACAAAAATACAATGAAGCAAACTGGGAGGTAAAGAATCCCATAAAAATAGACAAGAATACATACTCGAATGACCTAGCTGAAAAGGCAGAGAAAGCAGTAGCAGATGGACACTTGCGGATTGTTCACTATATAACAAGAACGCTGTCTGTAAAATTCAGTACGCCCACTTACCAGTGAAAGACAATTTTGGGCCCAGAGGGACAACTTAACCGATCAAATACTGTACCGACCACCGCCAGAAATTCTTCCAGTCAGAAAGGATCTCCCAATAGCTACGTAACAACCTTCGAAAGAGGAGATTGCTGCAACTATAGCATCACCAAAATCCCACAAAGCAGCTGGTCCTGACCATATTCCACCAGAAGGCCTTAAGATAGAAAGGGATATATCAGTGGACATTCACTATGCTCTATTTGAAAAGGTCTGGTAAGCCGAAAAAATACCATCAGACTGGAAGAAAGGCCACCTAATCAAACTGCCAAAGAAAGCAATTGTAACAACTACAGAGGCATAACACTCCTATCCATACCTGGGAATGTCTTTAACAGGATACTACTGGAGAGAATCAAGTTGGCTACCGATGAGAAACTCAGAGGAAACCAGGCTAGATTCCTCACGAACTGATCATGTGTAGACCAGATTGCCACTCGACACATCATTGTTGAGCAATCACTTGAATGGAATTCACCACTTGTGGTAAATTTCATTGACTATGGAAAGGCTTTCGACAGCGTGAACAGAGAAACGCTGTGGAGACTCATGCAGCATTATGGAATACCTGACAAAATCGTCAAACTTTTGAAGGCTACCTGCAATGGAACAAACGGAGCTCTGAGCCATTTCAGGTACAGACAGGCTGAGGGTTCGACAAGGATGCTTGCTCTCACCTTTTCTATCAATATTAGCAATTGACTGGGTCATGAAAGAAGCCACCAAAGGCAAACGCAATGGAATACAATGGACCCCTTGGCAACCACTGGATGACTTGGATTATGCCGACGACCTTGGTCTGCTCTCTCACACATATACCCAGATGCAAGAGTGTTGGCCTTCTCGTATACATTCCGGAAAATTAAAGTAGTAAAGCTAGGAAATGTTTCAAACACTGCTGTGTCAGTAGAAGACACACATTGAAGAAGTGGACTCTTTCACATACCTTGGAAGCGTCATTGATGTTAAAGGTGGAACAGAGGCAGAAGTGAAAGCAAGAACTGCCAAGGCAAGGACATCTTTCAATCGATTATCAAAGGTCTAGAGGGCAAGTAACATTTCACAACGCACCAAGATTCGACTTTTTAATTCAAATATCAATTCCGTGCTCCTTTATGGATGTGAAACTTGGAAAACAACCAAAACTGTGCTAAATAAAGTTCAAACTTTCATTAACTGTTGTTTGAGGAAAATTTGGAAAATAGATTGGCAAGACAGGATAAGTAATGAGGTGTTGTGGGCAAGGACGGGCCAAGAAAATATAGGATAGAAATAAGACTCAGGAGGTGGCAATGGATAGGGTACACTCTAAGAAAGGCCAGTGGTAACATCACAAGGCAGTCGCTAAGCTGGAGCCCACAGGGAGCGCGAGGCAGGGGTAGACCACAGGAGGCATGCAGAGGTGTGTGGAAAGGGATGAAACTCAACTGGAAAGAGTTAGGAAAGATGGCCCAGGATAGAGTTAAATGGAAGGAGTTTGTCTGTGGCCTATACCCTGCCAGGGGTGGAAGGCTATGGTGATGATGATGATGCCTGGTCTAGATAGGTCTAGATCGCCAAATTTTAAGATATTTTAGGAGATTTTCAGGAGTGTCTTATTTATTTTTGACAGTTTGAGTATATTGTTGGATGATCTCTAACCATTCTGAGAGTTTCATTCCAGTGGCTTGAGTGGTTGAGGAGTAATGAATATTTTTCTGCGACGGGTGGTTCAAATCCCGACCCCTGAAAATCTTCAGCAATGGGAATGACATAGTGTCCAAAAATGGCTCAGCACATTAAGGGTTAATGAAAAGATGGAAGAGTGTAAGCAATTAGTCTTCCATTGTGATGTGTTATGATTTATTTAAAATGTTTTCTTTATTAGGGGGTCGTTATGTCCCTCCCCACCTGCGTTCTGGCCTGCCAAATCTGAGCCAGCCGCCACCTCCTCTGCCCGGGGGACCACAAGTCGGGCCACCACCTCAAAACAAATGGAACAATCAACAGAAGGGACCTTACAGGGATGATGGACGCTATAATGGTAAGGGTAATTTCCTGCTATTGCAACCAGGGTTATTTTTGTTCTTTTTACTCTCCTTTTGAGTAAATGGGTCCTAAAAAAAGATTGATTGATAAGCTTGAAGAATCACATATGAGATCTGCCCCTTTCTATACCATATATGTTATTGATTTTATTTCTTAGGTGGAAATGACAGAGGCAGTTACAATGACAGAGGAGGCTACAACAACCGTGGAGGATTTGGAGGACAAACGAGAGGAGGGTGAGGGAATCTATCATAGATGCGTACAAAATTATTTATGATTCCACACTATTTTTTACTCTATTGTGTAGGTTAGAAAACTTTAATAATAGATTACTTTCCAGCAATAATCATGTTTTATGAACAGATTTTTGTTGGAATGACTGATTACTGACTTTTTATGAAAGACTGGCCTTTGAAATGTTTTGGAATTAATGGCTTATGTATGATAATCATCGAACAATCTTTCACACATAATAGAGGTTTTGTCATTTATATATCTATTCGATAGAAAACTATTTTTTTCCTTTCAAGTTGCCTTTTTTAATTTATGATTGTGCAGGTACAATGATAGGGGAGGTTATGACAGAGACGGCCGTGGAGGCTTTGACCGTAGGGGTGGAGGAAACCTGGGTGGTGGCAGTTATGATCACCGTCGCGGTGGTGGAAATTTTCAGTTCCAAGACAGGTATGGCATTACATTAAGCCTATCCTTGTTCTGGTTTCGGATGAATTTTTCTTCTACATATTTGTTTTTAATGCACTTTGTCATAACTGTTTGTAATATTTTAATGTTATTTTCTTCCCTAAAATCAGCCGAAATGATCGTTGGGGGCGTCAAGGAAATGCACCACCCCAGCAAACAGGAGGACGCTGGGATGTTTTGCTGGAAGACAGAGAAAGAGAACGCCGCATGGGTGGTCAGGGTTACAACCGCTGGGATAGCAGGATGGAAAATGGTGCAGATGCTGAAGTGGACTGGTCTGCTCCTTTAGCTCGTAATTCACGTATTGAACAGTGAGTTTCTTCATAATTACATTATAAACTCTTACATTGGTTAGCATCAAAGTTTGCTTTGGTCTGAGGAAGACTGAGTGTGGATTCAGGGCCTTGTCTCCCATCAAAGATCAAAATGAGTCCTGTATGCAAGTACAAAAAAATAAGCCTTTTTTTTAAAGATTTAAGTTAGCAATAAGGTGGTGGTGTGACTCATGATTGAGCATTTAGTGACTTGATATAAAGTATGTATAGCTAATGATTATTTTTTTTTCAGGGAGCTTTTTGGTGGGAACAACACTGGCATCAACTTTGACAAGTATGAAGATATCCCTGTGGAGGCAACAGGAGACAGTTCTCCACCCAACATTGAAAGTGTAAGCAATTGTCCTTTTCATTGTCACCATCATTGCATTTATGGATTATACAGTGCTGCCAACCGTACGCAATAATGCGTATTCGTACGCATTTTCGTCCATCGTACGCATTTTGCCAAGGATCGTACGCATTATTGAATTTCTAGAACTTAACAAAAATGATAGAATTTGAACATTTAAGAAAAACAACTTAACATCATGCACTTGTTTTTAGTGTACTTTAACCCTAGAAGGGTCACGGGCTGATCTAATCGGCTCCTAAGTTCGCTTGTGTATGATCACGGGCCAACTTTAATGGCTGGTTTTGATAGGTATAATGATTCGAATTACCGTTTCATCGGTAACCGTCTACTGGAAATTAACTGTCGTCACTTCCTGTTCAAAGTGAAACTGAGCTAATATTGTTTAGTTCTTGACAATGCTCGCTTCGAAACTGTCACTATCGGTCGGTTTTTGTGTGTTTTGAAAACTATTTTCAAACACAAATTACACATTTTCAGTTCGACAACTGAAATATTTTGCATTTTTGATCATATTGCGTGTAACTGCTGGGATTTTATGACGATATGTGAGCTTTTTGAGTTCAAACTTGAAGCTTGTGAAGTGCGTGAATTTTTTCGTCGCGGCCGCCGGTTTTTTACACTAATTTTAGCAGTTTTTACCACATAGTACTAATGAAATCACCTGAATTTCAGGATTGTACGCATTTTTTATAAATATTCCTCATTTTGGCTTCCTATTGTACACATTTTCATGGGCTAGGGTTGGCAGCACTGATTATATTTTGCTCTTTCAACTTGAATTTACATTGTGTAAAAAGAGGGGATCGCTAGGCCAGTGGTTATCAAAGGTGAAAAAAAGGGAGTGGTTAACAGGCCAGTAGTATAGTGGGACAAAGCAAGACAAACAGAAAAGCAATGTTTCGACCCAAGGTCTTCATCAGGAGACTTAACAAAATAACAAACAAAAAAAACTTAGCTTCGTGTGTGGATGGTATGTCTAGCTCCTTCTTCTTCATGGTTCTGTGCATGCCACGTAAGGTCAGGAACGGCGCACAGTTTACATTTGGTCGAAACGTTGCTTTTCTGTTTGTCTTGCTTTGTCTTTGTCCCACTCTACTGGCCTGTTAACCACTCCCTTTGTTTCACCTTTGAATTTACATGTCATTTATGCAACAGTTGTTTACAGATAGGGAAAGTAATTTTTTTACTTTACACCTTATCGATCAGTGTTGAGTTTTCAAACTGCACCAACCTCCCCTCCACACGTGCTCTGGCATCAAAACCATGTCTCTGTCATCAGATAAATTGTAAAGTCATGTTTGGGGAAGAAAATCTGGTTCTTGCAATCTGTGGAGAGAAAGAAGCAAAACAGGGTCCCAAACAAGGGTTAAGATTTAGTTGCATTATTTACTGAATTTTCATTCAATTATGAGATTTATTCCCTCTTTTTATCGTATAGTAGGAGTTTGATTATTCAATTTCTTCATCTGCAGTTTGAGGATTGTAACTTGGGAGAAATTATTCGCAACAACATTGCCCTCAGCAAGTACATGAAGCCTACTCCTGTTCAAAAATTTGCTTTTCCGATCATTCTGGGAAAAAGAGATCTGATGGCTTGTGCTCAGACTGGTATGTGGAATTATCAATTTGTATCTTTGTTTATTTTTGTTTTCTTTTGTTATGTGTATTATTCTAATGATAATGAAAGTATTATTATCACTCTTCTCATCAAAGGCAATTATAGGCCTTTTGACCAAAAAGAGACCTGAAATTGATTTACATTATTACTGAGATTTCTAACCATAGTCTTTAATTTATCGTGTATAGTTACGCCTAATTGGGGAAAATCGTTTGCACAAATTAGTTTTCAACTGAGTATATTTCAACTCTATCAATGCTAAGGTTATTTCTTAAACATCTCACGAGATGTTTATAAAAATCTTCAACATCTGCCTGTTCTAATACCAGATGAACTTTAGCTGTTGAAAGCACCCTAATACTCGATTAACTAAACAATATTATTAGTCATTAATAAAAATTCAGTATAATAAGAATTCAGGTTGATTGGGAAGATTTTGTTCTCTGTTGAGAATTAGACCATATATATGGAAAAGTTTAATCCATTGTCAGAAATCATACAGAAGGGAGAATAGAAGTTTACTTCTTGTAAGATATAATTTTTAAAGGATTTTTCTAATAAAATGAATAATGTAAAAGGCTTAGGTTTGAAATTTTGAACTGACTTGAAGATTTCAAGTCAGCATTTCCTTCCATCCCCTTGTCCCTAACTCTAGTTTCTTTATTCATTTCTTTTTATCTATTTTTATAATTATAGGCTCTGGCAAAACTGCAGCCTTCCTGGTGCCCATTTTGAATCAACTTTATGAAATGGGTCCTGTTGATTCACCTAATCGTACACATGGAAGAAGGAAGATGTTCCCAATGGCACTGATCCTGGCCCCAACCAGAGAATTGGCCTCTCAGATTTATGATGAAGCCAGGAAGGTCAGCTTTAAAATGTTTTGTATATGGGGCCATGGTATTAATTGCTCTAGTGGGTGTTAAACAAGTGTTTCTAGGGGGTTCTACATCTGATTCTTTTTTGTTTCACTTATCTTATTACTTAACAAGTTCTCCGTTTAGTGCTCTCTTAAACAGAATATACACTCATATATTAGCAGTCTTGGTCTTGCCTGTTCAATGAAGACCTGTGACAATATCCCATTCTTTACACGGTTGTCAGGCCTGTAAATAGTCATTTAATAGACGGGTATCCGTCAGTTTACTGAGAGAAAAAATGAGCTATCAAGTCCACCGGTTTGTTTATTTTTTTCAACCGCTATATTAAAGTCGATTGACTTTCCATGTATTGCTCAAACACTATCTTTTCAGTCATGAGAAAAGCTGTTCGCTTACTTTTAATACTACTGAGCCGGATGTTATGATTTTGAAGCAACAAAGGCATTGCATTGTAGAAACCTGTCTTGTCTGCTACCCCCGTACTGTTGCACTATGCAATTCTTCTCCTTTCGTGGTTTCTTTTTAGCTCGGGGGGGGGGGGGGTGTTCATTATCATTATCATTATTATTATAGATGCGGTGTAGATTTATATGAGACTGTTAGAGATTTAATTCCCGAAAACTGGCCAACTATGAATTTGATCTGGAAACGAGGTGTCAATCAATCTCTAGACTAGAAAGAAGAAAACATAACGAGCTACTAGACCATGCTTTTGTTATATTGTTTGTTTTTGTTTGTATCTGTAACATTCCTTATGATGTGGGTGGATTTCTTTAATCAATAATTATACACTATGGGGTTACCGAAGAGCTTTGCAACTTTCAGGCTGAATTCTCAAAATGTTAATCTACAGATATATTGTTATATTTATTTGAAATGAAAGATGAAATTCTGACTAAAATGTTATAAAAAGTAAACAGTAACTGTGGACTTTCCCATATACTGCTAGCAAAATTTCCCTTAGCTCCATTAGTATGTAGATATGGAAGGATTTGCCCGTTTTTTTTCTTCTTCACACCCTTGCTGATATTTTTAAAAATCTTATTAATTCTAATTAATGCTCAAACAGTAGGAATTTATTTTTTCTTTGAAAAGTTTGTATCATTTTCACCTTTATCCCTTTAGATAACAATTGTTAAGTATGAACATTCCCTAAAAGGCGCAAGTCTGGTATTAACCTTTTTATTTATAATTAGTTTGAAATTAATCCTCATTGCAGTTTGCATACAGATCAATGGTGCGGCCATGTGTGGTTTATGGCGGTGCTGATATTGGAGCTCAGATGCGTGATCTGGATAAGGGATGTCACTTGCTGGTTGCCACGCCAGGACGTCTGGTGGATTTGATGGAGAGAGGGAAAGTCGGCCTTGATGTCTGCAAGTAAGTTTCCCTACTACTTCTTCTCATTGATTTTTAATGAAAAGGTATTATAGCAGCTAAAGATAATCTTATAAAATAATTCAAAGGAACAATCTCCC
>JAUEKZ010135420.1:874-15148 GCA_031471865.1 Melibe leonina | reverse complement strand
GGGTTATGTGTGTGTGTGTGTGTGTGGGGGGGGGGGGGGTTATGTGTGTGTGTGTGAGAGAGGGAGACTATGTCAGCGTGTGTGTACCTACCCGCGCGTACCACAGAGGTCTATCAAAAATAACATGTACGAATTCTTTACAACTTAAATGTCTACCCGTTGCCACAAAACGTCCATCTTTACTAGCAGCGAGGAAGAGCGAAATAATTTCCCACGCTCTATTATTAGTTGAGTATTTTGTAGCGTACGCGCATCGCTCTATGGGCTTGTGTGCTCTAATTTACTGGCACTGACAAAAGTATTGTTATTATCGTCATCATTATTATTATTATGATTAGTGCTGGAGATAATGGCATGTAATCTATTATATTGTAAAAATAGAAGTAATAGCAACAGCAGTCAGCTGCAGGAGTGAGTGCACATGCTCTTTTCTTCGATGATGATCAGTGGCTAGAAAGATGACATGCTGCATTCAGTAGATAAAGTCTGTTGTTGTTGCATAACGTCTTATTGACGGATAAGCCAGCTGGTGTTTTATATAGTGGTATGGCGCGCGCTAGTGGGTGTGTGTGTGCGTGTCTCTGTCTCCCTGTCTTTCTTACGTTCATACAGCCATACACCCCTCCCCTCCCCCTTTTCCATCTCGACTGACAAGGATTTCGGGAGTCTGTTGGAAGGAAGGAAGGAAGGGTGTGTGAAATGTGTTGCCAGTTGTTGTTACGTTGACACCATTCTACCGAGAGCAAACATGCCTATGTGTGTGCAGTGCATTGGGTGATGGTGGTGTTATCAGTTGGGATCTCGACATTATCTACGTTGTTTTGACCGTTGCAATGTTGCTGTCTGTCTCTCTCTCTATCTCTCTCTCTCTCTCTCTCATTCTCATTCTCTCTCTCTCTCTCTCTCTCTCTCTCTCTCTCTCTCTTTTCTCTTACTCTCCACCTCATTTTTTAGGTTATATTTATCCATTTATCCATCCATTTATCCATCCATTTATCCATTCATTTATCCATCCCTATCTATCTATCTATCTATCTATCTATCTATCTATCTATCTATCTAACCATTCAGTCAAATGTCTGATGGATATTGTTGATTTGTCTGTCTACACATTGTTTATGATTATGCGTTGTGCTTAGTGAATGTGACAAGACCAGACCTACTTCTCATGTTGATTTTGTTTTCCACGGGGTAAATAACAAGTGAGGATGCTTCACGATCTCCTTCATCCAATCTTTGACCTACATTTTATCTCCTCTGGAGGGTGGCCATGGTGGACTCTTTTCTTTCCCATCTTTCAACTCCAAATTGTGGTTTTACTTTCCTTTTACTTTCCGCGGTCGTCATTTCTCTTGTCATACAAATTTTAGGGGCTTTTTGGTTTGGTATTAAAAAAAACAACAGTGTAAAGATATTATCAGCCGTCCCTCATGTCATGCATTTTGTTACCCAACTACAAAGTTCATTTTCCATCCAGATGGAAAAAAAAGAAGATAGGCTTACAGTCTACTAAATACACTATTTTTGTTCTTCAGTTAGAAAGTTGAACAATACACTATTCTTGTTCTTTCAGTTAGATAGTTGAACAATACACTATTCTTGTTCTTTCAGTTAGATAGTTGAACAAGGAATATATGAAAATTAGAGAGGGTAACTGAAGTTCAACCATTGTGTCTGGGAGGAAGAATATTTTGTCTTTAAAATCCATTTGTATGTATGTATATTGGAACTTTTTTTTTTACCTTCTGAGTGGTCAGTGTGAACACTATGATCCTTTTATGAAGAAAATGTGGTGAAGCCTTGCCTCTCTGTTTGGAGTAGACATTATATTATGTAATCTGGTGTACTATGTACAGTGGAAGCCCTGGATAGCAACACACCTGAATAACAACAACCCCTGGATACGACCTCTTGACCTCAATTTTTTATGTTTGTTGTATAATAATTAATAATTATTGAAAGCCACCCTGATAAAGACATGATTTTCTGGTCCCCGGGTGATGTCCCCATCCAGGGGTTCAACTGTAGTAACATTACAACTGCTAAAACTACCTCCTTATTTCTCTTTCCTGCAGCCTTCATGAAGACATTGTGGACTTCTTTGAATACATGTCACCACAGCCACAAGAACACTTGATGCGCCAGGCTGTGGTGGACAGATTGCGCTCCGTCATACAGTCACTCTGGCCTGATGCCAAGGTCAGTCCTGTCCCCTGTCCCCTGTCCCCTGTCCCCTGCCCCCTGCCCCCTGCCCCCTGCCCCCTGTCCCCTGCCCCCTGCCCCCTCTTCTCTGTGTCCTCTATGTCATGCACTAATGGAGATGGTGCTCTGCTCAGCTAAATAAAATCTGCAATTATTTGGTTGTTTGTTGTGTTGTTTTTTTTTTTTTTGTTAAATTTTCTTTAAAGGTTCCGCTGTATTTATACTTTTTTTGTGTTAATTCTCAGTCCCCTGTGCCACAAAGAGATAAAAAAAGAAGTGTTGTAGTTGTAACATCACTGTTTGTTTGTAAGATTGTGATTTGTCATTGTAATCATGATACAAAGACTTTTATTCAAACAATGTAGAGGTTTTATCTGTTTTTTCTCCTTCAGATAACCAATTAATTTTTTTTATTTTAACTATCTAATACAGAGTATTACAGAATTTATTTGCTCTAGGAATTTGTGATTTATGTACTTCTCGAGCTAGCCACATCCATTGCCTTGTTGCCTCTTACTTATCCAGTCATAGATTAGTCCTGAAATGACTATTGATACTGATACCCTGTTCAGAAAAAAACCCCAAAAGAATTGAATAGTGTCATGGTTTAGTGCTTTAAAAGTAATGCATCAATAAGTCAGAGTTTTCATTTATCCTGCAGGTGGAAGTATTCGGCAGTTTCAGGACTGGGCTCTATCTGCCTACCAGGTGAGTTAGTCATCCACGGTTTAAACTGGTACAAAGAATAAACAAAAGTTTTGTCTTCACCTGATAGTCATTATTCAATTTCAGCCTGGAATATTAAATGTATTATGTATGATTGTTTTTGAAAAATTTGTTTAATTTTCCTTTTTCACGATCAATGATGTTTATGATGCTAATATTGACTTTTGATGGGTCTTTTTTTTTACGGATATGTTTTTCCTGTCATATTTTAAATAATACATTGGAAATATTATTGTCATTGATAGCTTTCTTCAAATAAGATAAATTTATGCAAGGTTTGTTGTTGTGTACACTTTGATTATTTGCGATTGTATGTATGTGTGTATGATGTTTACAGGGTGGGGGGTTACTTTTTGAAATGTGAATGTTGAGCTAGATCTCTCTCCATCTCATCATTTTGGACTGATAAATAAATTGTACATGTTTCAGTGACACTGATTTATAAATTGTACATGTTTCAGTGACATTGATTTAGTTGTCTTTGGCAAATGGGATGCCCAGCCGCTGTGGACCCTGAAGAATGCATTGGTGGAGTCAGGAGTCGCGGAAGAGAGTACTATCAAAGTTTTGGATAAAGCCTCTGTGAGTAGTCATTTGTGTTTTTGTTGTAAATGATATCACCCTAAATTAAATATTTAATAGTTCCTAACTAATCCCTCATTTCAGACCCAATTCATAATTTTGTGTTATTACTCTCGTTTACAAGGGGTCATTATAAGAAGCTTTCTGTAGATTAAAGCAAATTTTTAAAATTATACATAATATTATTGAATTGAGTTACTGTCTGAAATAAAATTCCCTATGTGAATAAAATATTTGAAAAAGTGAAAAAAAATAATTTCAAGAGTTATCAGACGCAATAACTGAACAATCATTAGGGAGAAAATCGTCTTTTCTTTGCTGTGGGACAAAATTCAATTAATTCTTTATCAATGTTTCCTTTTTCTTATGAAGGTCCCCATTGTGAAACTGACAGACTCTGAATCCGAAGTTCGAGTAGATGTCAGTTTTAACATGGATAACAACCAGAACTATGGAGTGGAGAGTGCCAAACTTATCAAGGTAAAATATTTCTGGTATTAAGTATTAACCCTTTTGATGCTTAGGCCATTTCCAATCAAACTACTGACTCTACATTAAAATCAATATTTGCATGTTCTCATACCATGTAAGTCAGATTTCAGTGAACTGACATATGCCAAAATCCTAAAATCACTGAAATCTGATTAGTCTGGTTGAAGAACATAATTGTGGAAGATTTTACATATATCAGTAGTTAGAATCATACCTTGCTGTGAAAGGGTTAAAAGATCATTACAAAAGTAGCTTCTACTTCATTTCAGAAAGTCTTTTTTTTGTTTTTTTGTTTTTCAGATATGATATATATCTTAGATTAATGTCTTAATTAAAAAAAAAATTCTAATTTATTAATAACCATATTTTTCCTGTTTTGTTTTCTCAGGACTATCTGGCTAAGTACAACAGTCTGAAGTACTTGGTGCTTGTCCTCAAACAGTTTCTCTTACAGAGAGATTTGAATGAAGTTTTCACTGGAGGTATTTCTTCTTACAGCCTTACTCTGTTAGCCATCAGCTTTTTACAGGTAAGTGTTCCTCTTGGACTCATCCTCTTCCGTCAGTAATCGTATCATTTTTGTATGGCCTCTCTTCGTTTTCCATTTTCTATATTTATTATGAATTGCACATACTGGAACTACTCTTAGAGAGCTGAATGAATGTAGCTTTTATTGTCCTTTTTGTAAATCATTAGATTTTGTACTTGTTCCTCTGAAGAATTAATCTTTCTTTTTTTTGTTTTTTATAGATAATTGTTATGTTACTTTTTTTTTTTTCATCCTGAAACAAGTGCAGAAATTTAGTAATTTGTCACAATACATACAACCAAATGTAGTCAGAACAGAATGCTGTAATTTTGACTTCGAGATAAGAAATTTATGGTGCTTTTAATTATTGTCATGTATGTTAGTTCAAGTGTTTAGTTTTGTCATTGAAATTGTACAAATAATTATTACAACTTCTTTAACCTTATTGTTTCTGGTTCTGTTTTTTTTTTTTTTTTTTAATATTCATTTTCTTTCACATAAAAATGAAATCTTGTGTTTATATTTTTGTTTTTACTTTTTCCAGCTTCATCCCAGAAATGACCCTAAGAAACTTGATGTCAATCTCGGTGTCCTTCTCATTGAGTTCTTTGAGCTTTATGGCAAAAATTTCAACTACTTGAAGACAGCTATCCGTATAAAAAATGGTGGAGCCTATCTGCCCAAAGATGACGCTATCAAGGAGATGGAATACGGTCACCGACCATCTCTTTTGTGTATTGAAGATCCTTTGAAGGCTGGTAAGGTTTCATAGGGCTCTATTAGTGATCTGGTTTAAAAAAAAAAAAAATTCATATTGTTGCGTGATTCTCTACAGCTCATGATTTAAATTTTTATTTTTAAATTTAGCAAGCGAGGGAAATGGTATAGCTAACTTGTTGAAGACGCAAAACCAGTACAATTAATTTGAGATGTGTGATTTTACACTGTTTTAGAAAAATTCCTGACAAAAAATGCTTAACAACACTTGTCTGATCCAAGTTTTTTTTTAAATAATTGATTTTTTAAATATCCCCTTAAAGACTGAAAAGAAAACATTTTCCCCCATGCTTCTGTCATTCTGCCCCTGACAAAATTGACTTATTTTATATTTTTATGAATCCCGTATTCATAGACACAATATATAAATTCACATAAAATGACACATTATGTGCTTTTTCCCCCCAGGCAACGATATTGGCCGCAGTTCCTATGGAGCTATGTCTGTAAAAGAGTCGTTTGGATACGCATTCTTAGTACTTAATCACACTGTCAATCCCTGCAATGCTCACCTACTTCATCAACACCACAGGTTAGTATTAGAAACTTACATCATTTTTTCTTTATTGATATAGTGACGATAAGGGGAGTAAAATTTCCTGATTGTCTAAAGCATACACAATATATATTTGCCTCCATTTTCATGGTCTGCTCAGATGCTTTGTTGAGCAGGGACCTTATCGAAATGAAATTTTTAAAATTTTGTTTATTTGTTACAACATTGCAACAGAAAATGTAATAGGAGTCGAGAGTATAAACTAATCCCCCCTTTTCATAATTTAGAAAGAGCCTTAACTGTTTGACATCGTACAATAAAAATATAATGAAATACTGCTTATAAAGGAAATGTGATTATTTATTTTGTTTTGTTTCCCTTCTCAGCATCCTCAGTAGAATTATCCGTGTCACAGAAGATGTGGTCAAATATAGAGAATGGGTCAAGAAGAAATTTTCACCCGAGCCAGAAGTCAGTAACGATAACGAAAGTGCCATATCATATGAGGAAAATGCTGGAAGCATGAAGCGAGTTCCGTCCAAGTCAGAGAGCTTGTCAGACAGTGTGCCAATCTCCATCAACGCAAACAGTGTCCCAAGTTCCCCCAAACTCCCTGACACAACGGTCCCCAAGGGAAAGAAAGCCTCTGTCTCTCATAAAAAGGAAGTGACTTATGCTGCCATTGCCTCCGGAAAAGCCGAAGCCGCCAGGTACGTAGTGTGGGAAGAAGTCATTTCACTTTTGGCAACTGAGGGAATGTCAAGTGGTGAACTAAATAAATGAATGAACTGATTGATAGATGGATGGATGCTCAAATGCACAAAGTGCTCTTTTACAAAATGCATGTACATATTACAATGAAGTCAAAATGTGCGTGCATCAAAAACACACAGCATGACTGGCTGTATACACAGCATGACTGGCTGTATACACAGCAACTGTAATTGTTGTACTGTTTTTGGTTACTCACCAACTCTTTCTTTGAGGTGAACATGGGACTTCAAGCTAATGCTTCTATCGATCAAGGAAAGGGTATGAATTGGAGTGTGTAGAGAAGTTGGCCTTACAACATCATGTTACAAATTGGCTTCTTAAATTAGGGATTTCTCATGTAGAAAAGTACCGTTAGTTCTTTGCCTGTGCTATATTAATTGGCACTACACCTCGTCCGCCTTGAGAGAGTAGATGCAGCACAATGACATCACGGCACGTGATCTGGAGCAAGTGGGTTGGTTCTAGGTAGTGGACATTGACATGGACAATGTGTGTTTTTAATAATATCACTTTTATTCACTATTACTGTCATGAATGTTCATATTGTTATTGTCATTCTTTTTCTTTCCCAGAGTGCCTGCTCCAGAAGATCCAGAAGATGCTCGCAAGTTGGAAGCTGTACCGGGTGCTCAGGGTAACCTGGAGATTGATGGCAGCGACGTCAGTTCCGGGTACAAGTCGTCGTCCAGCTCCCGGGCTGGGTCTGATGGCGTGGCCAGTGACAGCGTAAGCGTCCATTAGTTTGTAGTATGCAGTCTAAATGGTAGTCCTCGCCCTTGGAAAAGAGGGATTGGGGCAAGGATTTTCTCATTAAAGGAAGTTCAAGAAAGTATGAAAAGACTTTAGATTTTGAACTTGAGGAAGAGGAGGGACTAGTAAGGAAGAGGAGGGACTAGTTAGGAAGAGGAGGGACTAGTAAGGAAGAGGAATACCAGTTTGACTGCGCTTTTGTTTTGATTATAAGGGTGATGATAATAATTATCTAAGTATATTTTACTGCTCTTTTGTTTTTGAAGTTTACATTATGGAATCTCTCAAGAGAGGCACAAGAATGTGCATGCCACTTGACGTATCAGTATATTCTATTTTCTATGATTTCTTACTTGTGCTTCTTATTGCATATCAAAGTTGCCAGAGGTGGACAGCTGTGAAAAATCTGACATTGTATTAATGCCTTAGTTTTGGTTTTAATTCATCCTCAGGATTCTGACATGGGTCCAATAACTGTGAAACAACTAAGTGCACCAGCTTCAGATGACAAGCAAGCAGTACCTATTGCACATCAAACCTCTGCCAAACCTGCTCGATCAAGTAGCGGGGATGGGGATGTTCATGGCAGCAGCAACCATATACCTAGCCTGGAGTTCAAACGGAGTCGAGAGACTAGTAGGTCCTCCCTGCCCCCAGCTGGCAGTGGTTCTAGTTATTCAGTCAAACCTTCCCGTGATACCAGCAATAGTAGTGTTTCTTCAACCAGATCTTTCAATGGCAGCAGTAACAATGGAGGTGGCGGCAGCAGCAACAGTTCTGTGTATTACATGTCCAGACAATATACCCCTTCAGGATATGGGAACTATAACAACACCAGTAATGGACACGCTGCCTCCTCTAGTCCCACTGCATCATCTGTCCACAATTTGAGTGAGTCTCAGAACCCCCCGCATTCTTCCCACTCACCATCCCCCCAGTCTGTCAACACAACTACATTCTATCATCACAATAACCACCAGCCCCCTCAAAGCCCGCCATCGCAAAATGTGCCTAAGCATAATGCGTCCGTACATCGTACTGTGAACTCTGTTAACAGGACAGACACTCGAGATGGTAATACCGGCAGTTCCAGGGAGCGTTACACTGCTTATTCTGGTCCCCCTGTGTCCCCTCTTCCGTCCCAGCATAGACCACCACCCGCGCCATTCTCTGGACCCCAACACAGCAATAGCCATTCAGTAAGACCTCAACGTAACAAAAATCGTAACAGTCGCAACAGTGCCAAACAAGGTGGTCAAAAGTCTACGAGATGATAATGAATGTTGATTTGTAGTGCATTTTTACCACTTTTTTAGCTCAGGATTTTAAATCAAGGGATGAATTCTTTCATCTCTTAAAAGTGAGGGTCATGGGGTCTCCGAACAAATGAAATGTAAGTCCCTTTAAATGTATACATTATTTGTGGTGTGTATTTTATGGTGATTTTGAGCAGTAGCTGCTGCTACTTTTGATGAGTGTAAGTAAAGATGTCTCTTTATGAAAGCGGGGTGAGAGGAGAGAAAGGCGATGCCCGATGTACTATTTGGATTTCAATTTTGGATGCTTTTATCATGATAATATTATATATACCTTGTCCCCTTAGATTTCACAGTCAAGAACCAACTTTACAGGTCATTCAATGTAGAAACCTTTGAAGTTGGTCACACCCCACTCATAATTTTTGTTAATATGTTTTTTTTTTCAGGGTAGGGGGAAATAATAAAGTGATTAGTTTATGTGGGTTACTCTCTTTGCCTCTTTGGTATTTGAAAATTGATGGTTTAGTTTTCTTGTTCTGATGTCCTCTTTTACAATAATTGTTTTAGTTCACTTTTAGAGAACCTATAGGAGTTTGAGAAACCATCTTATTCAAAGAACCTATTAAACTTTTTTGTTGAGAAAATATAATTTCTATTTGGTCATTTAAGATTGAAAGGCGTTCCATTTAAGATTGCAAGGCGTTCCATCATGCAGAATTTATTGTTTGTGGCCCAGTGTTTCCTGTCAGTTGTCGTTGATTTACATTGAACTGATGAGAGAGCTTAGATCTTGACATCGTCAGATTTGTCCTTAGTTTAAGAATTTTGAATGACACATTTTTTAAAAGAAAATTTTAGTCTGTTTTTTTTTAAATGAAATATCTTACACCCAAAGAGTAATGGCTAAAGATGTTTCAAGTTGAACTATCTAGGTTCCTTTCCCTCTTTTCTGAGAAGATGAAGATATTTTGGTTTGGGCTGCTTATTTTTTCTTCAGTTCCTTGTTTAATCCAGATTCAATTTTGGTTTGAAATACCTAAAGTGACATTAATAGCTCAGTCAGTACAAATGTCTGTCTGTTTCTCTGCTCTTAATCCTGTGTGCTGTGATGCAAATTCAATTGTGCAAACCCATACTGTCTTTATTGGCAGTCATGTAAGCAAGAGGAGCAACAAAGATTTTATCGAGATCTCAAGCAACACGTACTACAATGTGTTTGTGCTGATCTTTGATATAAGACATTTTTGTGGGTGCCTCTTGTGGTCGCTTCTTCTGTTTCTTCTCTTTTGGTTTTATCTATCACCTTACTTTTTCCAGTATTCTCTCCAGTGCTCCCTTGCAAGTACACACACAGCTGTTTTGTATCTGTTAGCTCAGTCTTGGTCCTAAAAATCTTATGGTCATCCCCCATGGTTTAAACTGGTACCTAACTACAGGGTCACTTGCTATCTTGGACTCAGTACTTTTGTACACCAAGGGCGGTAGAATATCCTTTGTCTCCCTGGACCATAATAGTGCATGATGTGGGTGGTAGCCATCATTTGTTTGTGTATCCTGCTTTGTGATTGTGAGAGGTGATTTTTTCCCCCCTGAAACGTCTCCGACAGGGTCAAAGCTATTGTTTTAACTAACCTATCATCTTACTTACCTCTGGGTGCTAATATGACCGTAGCAGTTGCAAAATGCCCTAAAACTCCCAATAAACAAACAAACAAAATTCAATCCCAGTCAGAGCAAAATATTTTTTTAGGGTGGTCTTGTCCACCCAGCAGGAAGTGGGGAATTATGTTTTTTTAAAACTGAGCAAAAGGAAAGGCGGTGTGGAAAGTAACAAGAACCTACTCCAATAGGCTGTACTGTATACCCAGCACAGTCAGGACCATGCTCATCATCATAAACACTCAGTTCAGCATGGGACTCCTTTGCTTATACTTATCAGTGTTTAAAAAGATGGAAGAGTCATTCAGGATCACTTGCTCTCAAAGACCGATATAAAATCCTGGGTTTTCCTGGACCATAATGCATGATATGGGTTGTGGCCATTGTCTGTTTGATTGTTTGCCCTCCTTTGTAGTTCTGAGAGATGATCTTTTTAAAATAAATGTATTCTTCTCTGACATTTCTCCTTATGATATTTTTTTTCACCATGTAAATGATCTGTCTGTGTAAAGTCCCTGGCAGGGTCAGAGTCTGGTTATTCTTGTAACTCAGATAACCTATCACCTATCATTTCACTTGGCGTTGATATGACCTTAGCTGTTGAAAGCACCCTTTAATTCTCAATTAACAAAACAAATACCTCATGAAGAGAGAAATACATTGTACAAGACAAAATGACAACTTTCATTGGGCAATGATAACATATGAAAAGCTCTTTCAAGAGATTACAATGTTGTTCCTTATAACTATTCATTTCAATATGCCCATTGTGCAAATTACAGAATCTGATCATTTTTTATTTTATATCAGTAATGAGCATTGTTTATATTTTATCTCGCCTTTCAGGCTCTTAAGTCTTATTCCCAGCTTAGTTGAAATTAAAGATATTTAGGAAAAGTTCAGGAAGCATTTTTATTTTCAAAGAAAGTGCAAAGTGCTCAGTTGTGTGAAAGCAGTAATGGTTAGACAATGATTTTGTTACGGCAAACAAAAGATTCTGCCAGGGACCCCCTACTTGCAGAAATTAGTGGCTTATATGTAGTTGATGATGTGCATTTGTAAAGCTATTTGCATATTTTATACACTATTGGCAAAAATATTGTTTTCTTCTTTATATCATGAAATGCTCATTGCTTGAATTGATACAAATGACAACTGACTGTTAAAAAATATAAAAGATCAAACTATCATAAACTTAAATGCATTCATTTTTCAAGACACCAGGTATGTTTTTTAGCGTTGGGGTTTTGTTTTCGCAAAGGGTTAGGGGTGGAGATTAGGATTCATTTATACTTCAGAGCCTGTGTACTAAATGTTGTCTCTTTTCTGTTTATAATCAATAGTAGTTTTGAGATGAAATGCCATTTATTTGAATGAGGATTAATTTGTACATGGTGTATAAGTACTTGAAAACCGCTTATACTTTTTTTTATGAAAAAGAAACATTCGGGTTTTTTTTCTCCTTAAGTTTAGGAAGAAATCAAAGTTTGAAAATAGCTACAGACGTCTAAGTAAGATATGTGTGACTTTTGTTACAAATTCACAAGGTTCTTTTAAGGGATTATGCTTCTGAGAAAACATATTTTCCAAACTATTCATGCTAGAGCAAAACCCTTTGGACACATGAACCACCTATACCTTTTATGAGTTTTTCGAGAATTTAAAAAAAATTAATTAATTGGTTGCCATGGAAATGGTGGCCATCTTGAAAATAAACAATGTTCATTAACATTCTAATATTTTCTAAACCAAAGATTATTTTATAAATTTTAGACTCAAAATAGTTACTACAATGATAAATTGAGGGCCTAGACTACTTTGTTTTGTAGAATTATATTATGAAGTATTTTTTACAATTTGTTTAAATATGCTTTGAAAAATGCTGAATTTTTCTAGAAATTTTATCTTTTGATAAGTTGTTCCACTAAAGTTTTTTTTTTAAATTACCTAGTCTAGTACCTCAATCTAACATTTGAGAATGCATGTGAATGTGTAAAATTTGGGAGCTGCAACTTTCATGCTTTTTGATATTTTAGAAATCTAGTGATGCAAGGTAGGCAAACTTAAGATTTTAAGAAAATGGCCAGGAAAGTTTGAAACGAATGCCACATTCTATTTTAGGGATTTTGAGGAACTTAAAACTTGATTTTCAATATAAAACCACTCTTGATATAATGAAAAAACACTAACTCAACTAATGAATTGAAAAAAAAGAATGGTAACATTTCCTTATAAACCATGATTTTCTCACCCGCTAATCCCTTCACCAGTCTATCGTCTTACTTACCCGGAAGGCTGATAAGACCGTAGCAGTTGAAAGCTCCCTACAAGTCTCAGTAAACAAAACAACAAAAATTCACTCTAGGGTTGCCAAAAGTGGAGTGCTAGCTGAACTAAAGTTTGAAAGTCTGCATGTAGTGAAAAGCATGAGAAATTGTGTCGTTGTAGTGTTAACAGTTATGTTTTGCACTTGTCAGTAGTGCACACATTTTCGTTTGATATTTGAATATAAAAGAAATAAGTCCTTTTTTGTTAAGGACAACTTCAAATTCTGTAGCAGAAGGAAAGTCACTAGATACAATTGAGGTAACAACAACCAGCGTATGAAGAGAAAGAACAAGTGAAGGACTTCTCTACATGTGTAATGATTTGAGAATGAATCATCAATTATCTTGAATGGGTTTTTGTATAGGTGTTGCATAGTATCTTATTTGTCATAAGTATAGAATCTCATTAATTGTAAGATATGTGTTTAATGTGTACGTGTATAGGGTGAATCTATGGAAAAGACTCTTTCATCTTATGACCTATAATATAGGTGTAGGATAAGCAATGGAAGGGTTTTCTGGTAGGTTTTTAAATTGTTTCCATTAGGCCTGGTTGAAAATCCTTTTTTTTCATTTCATTTCATTTCAAAAAAAAAAAATCAAAACCAAAAAAATGTTCAGAGATGTGTTGGACAAAACTAAAAATTTAATTGTATTTAGCTTCTATATTCATGTTTTAGAATACCTGGGTGAGTTGGATTATGTAATGAATGACAAACATTCAAAATTGATGTTGGTTATGCAAAAACTAAACAAAATACAACAATAGTTCATTTATATGTTGAAAAAAATTATTTGGAAACCAGATGCAAATCTTCACAAAGTGCTAAAATTTTGTTACTGGACCTTGTTTTGGCATCATTTTGTCCCGAGATTTTTGTTGGTTGAATTTTGTTATTGTTGATATCAAAATGTTAATATTAATTTTTTATTATTGGTATCAATATTTATGATTTCTTTATTCTGCTTATGCTTTTTATTATTTAAACTGGTATTTTTTCTTGTTACTATTGTCACCACCGCCATCATCATCATCGTGTCCTCATTGAATAAACTATTACTATTACGCAATTTGTATTCCTCTTAATAAGCAGATACTCAACTTTTTCTTCTTTTCGTTTTCATCTCTCTCTCTGTCTTTGACCCAGTGGTAAAATTTCTTTTCAAGCTAGTTCTGACTTAAAAACAATGATAAAGCATGTGGTTTTCTTTTCTTTTGTTATTTTAATAAATGAAAATTGGTTTTCTCTTTTACTTCCCGATACCTAATAGCAATTTCTTGTCTTTGAAAAAGTATGTCTTCATAATTGTCAATTACTTTGCCAAATACAACATTATTTATCATTTTTCTCTTTTTGTCTTTTCTCTTCATTTCATTCTTCTTTTTTCTTCTTTCTTTTAAAGATGTAGTAGAGAAAAATTGTTGACCATATCTGTATGGGTCCAGTATTGAGGAGTTTTCAAGTAACCTGTGGGATCCCAACTTTTTAATTTTTATTTCATTTTTTCATTTCCCTCTTGTTCAGTCTTTCCGTTTTATCCCTCCATCATTGATTTCCGTTTCATCCCTCCATTATTGATTTCCGTTTCATCCCTCAATCATTGATTTCCGTTTCATCCCTCCATCATTGATTTCCGTTTCATCCCTCCATCATTGATTTCCGTTTCATCCCTCCATCATTGATTTCCGTTTCATCCCTC
>JAUEKZ010135315.1:0-15148 GCA_031471865.1 Melibe leonina | reverse complement strand
GAGAGAGTGCTGGAAAAAGTAAGATGACCGATAAATCCAAAAGATAAGAAACAGAAGTAGCGCCCACCAACCGCCCGCGTGGCATCCCTGACATAAATCCAAACTAGAAGAAACAGAAGAAGCAACCACCAGAGGTGCCCGCAAAAACGTCTTTTAACAAAGGTCAGCAACAAACACATTGTAAGTGTGAGTTCTTTGAAATCTTGATGAAGAAATCTTTATGTTGCTTCTTTTGTTAACATGTACATGTATATGCTTGCTATGGAGCACTGGAGAGAGTGCTGGAAAAAGTAAGATAATAGATAAAGCTAAAAGAGAAGAAACAGAAGTAATTCTTACCAGAGGCACCCGCCAACTGCCTGCCAATATCTAATGAGTAAACATAAATTCAACAACAACAGCAATTATAACAATTAGACCTCTATGTATGAAAAAAGTACAGACCAGTACTACATACTCCACTACTGCATCAAAATTTTGAGATTTATTGTGAACAATTTGAAAATGATAAAAATTTCAACAATATATAAATAACTATCCATGCACAATAAATACATTCAAAATAGGTATGTAAAATAATACATATACAGGATGCTTCAAAAGTCCTGCTGGGGTAAAAAATTATAATTAATATATCAACATAACTTGACACCTAAGACAGCTACAGCTAGCAACATGCAGTTTCCTTAATATAATATGAAAATGAACCACAAATTTCAGGAATTTATCAACAAAATGAATTTAATGACTATGCATTATTCAAATGGTGCAACATTTACATTCGGATGTAAAACTCTCTACCACGACAAGACTATTGAAACATCCTGTATATGACAATCTTTAGTGGTTACTGCATGTCATTTTATTCTAGTTTTTTACCTTTACTCAAAAATGCTTGACAAATAAATAATAATAATATAGGCACTTTGATATATGTACATATTTACACATAACAAAAGAGGGGTATTTTTTTGTTTTATGCTAAAATGTTGCGGTAACATACATTTAAAGAAGTTATTATTAATTATAAATTTTACCTACACTGGGAATAAGAAAACAGGTAATTCCTCCAAATCAAAAGGAAAACAGTGCAAACCAAAAGTAAAAAAAGCTCTTTGTTTTTTCATAACTGGAGAAACTAAGAGTAAGAGCATAAAATTAATGGTTAGGAAAGTTCAACTACTTCACACAAAGATCTGTACAATTAAAATGACATTTTGATGATATATTATAACTGAAGAAACAAAAAGCCCCCAAGAAAGAAATTGGATTCAAGGGAAGAGGTGACACCAATTAAAATTAAAACCAAATTCTGATATTTATGTGATGAGTGTTGCCTAACTTTAAACTATGAAATACTAAAATGAAAATAAAAGAGGTTAAAAAAGATTTTTTAAAATACATAGTTCAAACCATTGAGAGTTGCATTGGGGGTTTTAAGTTTTAGCGACAAGAAAACCCCAAACCCTTCATTTTTTGAAGAGCTGATCGTGTTTTCAAAATGTTAACAATACATACATGTATATCTTAGAGATAATACAACGATTCAAATAGTTAATGCTTCTTTGCATGATAAAACTGGTCTCAATTTGTTGTTCTGAGTTCTCTCTTCAACTTCAACAGGCTCCCAATTCAATCGATCGTTGACAGATAACCTTTCTGAATCTTTTTCTAGATCTTGGGTCTTCCTGGACCATGAAATACAGTGGAACCCCTGGATGATAACAGGGGTTCCACTGTATTTCATGGTCCAGGAAGACCCAGGATCTAAAACAAAATACAACCATTTACGTACAAAAGTGCATAGTTCATTATGATAGCAAGGAGCAAAGTATTCCTTTCCAACAACACATAATAATATATGAATAACAACAAATAAGTGACAGGCTATTTGATAACAACACAATATGACAAGACGAAACAGATGGAGATAATGTATGACCATAATTTCAGTTGAAAGACAAAAAATAGAACAGGGAATAGAAGAGGCTACTACCACCTGTCACTATAACAAGGTGAATGTCTACTTCTATCCCTCTGTTTTGGACACCTGTGTGTGCTTCTTTTGTCTTCATTACTCACTCTTTTAGAAACTTGTTTGCACCTTTTTTCAGGTGAGCGTGACTTTTGCTCTTCCCTTGTTCGTCTCCTTGGTGATGTATATCTGGCTGTTCGTGATACCGGAGATAAAGAAGATTGTTGGCTTCTGGATAGAGATCTGTCGCATCTCATATTACTCCGACTTGAACTAGAAGATCTGGGAGAGGTTTGACGGGAGCGATCTGTTCTTCGCCTGTCGCTGCTCGTAGAAGATTTTTTTGGACTCAATTTGATAGGAGCTCTTTCACTAGAACTAGAACCACGATGACTGTCTATTTTCTGAGATTTAAGGGGCTTTCTTCTCTCAGACAAAACTGGTGAAATGGACCTCAATCTTTTCCCTACCCAAACTTTGGTTTTCCTCCTCTCTTTGGACTCATCACAGGAGGAGGCGGAGAGCTGTGGGGAATACAATCTGGCCATGGGAGAAATTCCATGATTGGAGTGCTTTCTTGTGACAAAATTCTTGCCTCTTTTGGCAGACATTGATGATTTGATGCTGGGGATAGTCTTACAGCCCTCCTGCGTGATATGTACTGCATTATTTTCAGATAATTTATTGGTATTCTTAGGTAACCCTTTGCTCTTATCAGTAGGAATGTTTGTTCCCCGCTGCATTTCCTCTTCCTTGCACTCGGATTGAGAGTCATTGTCCTCCTCCTCATCATCATCTAAAATTTCCCCCTCTTCTACTTCATCTACGAATTCAGTGGAAGCCGGTGGCTCAGGGACGCCCTCTTTACTCCCACTGATTTCACTGTGGTCGCTCAATCTCTCATCATCATCCGAGCCTTGCAGAGGGTTGGATAGTTCACCAGAAGGAAGTTTTTTCTTATCCAGATCCAATATTCTTGTTACTTTTTTCACATTATGGACAAACTCCTTGCGACTCAATTCTAACAAGAGGTCTACCCTGCTTTCCTCTTGTAAACTTAAAGGTCTTCTTTCTACAGGACTAACTTTATACGCAGACTCAGAAAGGGTTTCCGTTGCTTGTTCCTTATGAGTGTTTTTTCTCTCTGAACTATTTATATCCGGCTTGTTAATTTTAATCACAGTATCATTTGCAGCACCGACTGTTGATAGATCTCTGCCTTTTTTAGCTGGAGACTGACTTGAGCATTGGCTTGTTTCTGGGCTGGAGAGATGAAGTCGTCTCAAGAGAAAATTTTCCTCATTCTTATTACCACTAGCGACAGATCCAATGACAATATCTTCACTAGCCAAATTATCTTCTTTGATCTTAACCGATTTACGAGGATTCCTTGGTACTACTATTTGTTTTTCCACATGAATGGTATCAATATTGGTGCTGGTACTCTCTATTCCAAGATGACAGTTGTTCTTGTCATCACTTTTATATTTATCGTCCAATACCAACGTATGATTTGAACCCTTTTTTGTTCCAGTCCTCTTATTCTTATGTTGATTGGGTGAGTTTGGTTTCAAGTGTTGTGTCTTGGAATTAGGGCTTCTCCGCACATTTTCTCCTGTCGTAGCCAATCTGTTTACAGACCCCATCATGAGTGCCTTTATCCGAGGGGATTGACGAGGACTCCCTACATTTTCTCTGTACAAGTTTGTTGCTGCAGATCTGACAGGTGAAGAATGTTGAGTATGCATTCTTGATCCATGAGATGGCGGCGTTGCTGGTGGTGATGTCCGTTTTTTCACAGAAGATCTACGGCACACTGTGTCCCTCACACTTTTGACTGGAGTCTGACAGTCGGTGTTGTCACTACCGTCATCATCATCATCACTACTATTGGTACTCCCACCACTATCATCATCATCCTCTCCACTGGATGAACTGTCGCTTTCTTCTCCACTGCTGTGATGCATCACAAACTTTGTCTTCACCAACTTAAGTTCTTGTAATTCGTGCAGTGGCATGAATCGTGTGAGTTGTTGCTGAGTGGAAGGTATTTCTTTAGAAACTGATGTAGAAGGCTCACCAGAGTGACCTCCCATACAGTTCCACTCACTCAAGTCTTGACAAGGGGGAGTCCTGACGTCTTCCTGACACGAATCCTGCGAGTCGCTGATCCTGTTCATCGGAGACCACAAGGAGTCTTTAGGGCTCCTGATATGAGACGGGGTGGACATTTTGGTAGAGGAGACAGATAATGGTGAGAAACCACCTACGGATATGTGAGAAGATAATGAGGCAGTTCTTGAACTTCCCCTGGCAGCTCGGATCTCCCGCTGTTGATCCAGCATCACATCTCTGTCAAACTCTGACAGACTGTTGGCTTCCATCAGGCTCATCCCTTCCCACCCTGAGACATAGCCTGGCTGCTGCTGCTGGTCGTTGTTGCTCTCTGCCCGCAACAGGGACGACACAGAACACCTGGAGGGGTCTGTGTCCCCTTGGGCAGCGTGAAATCTATCCTCAACCTTGAAGTCCTTACTGGTATGGGGGGATGATGCGGTCAGAGTTTCATCTCCTCCTGCCTCACTGTCCGAGTCTTCTGATGAAGAGCTGAGATGCAAGTCACATGTAACATCCTTCACAGCAGAAAATGGGACAAGATCCATACCATTTCCGCTACAAGGAGATTTTGACCCTACACCAACAAGCTTTGAGTCAGAACGGTGTTTTTTAGACGACTTTGGAGAATTAGAGTGGTAGTTTTTTAAATAAATCAAACCTTTACTGGGACTATCAGGGCTCTGAGATCCTTTAGTGTCTTTCCCTGCTCTTTGTGGGATATGCATTTTGCCACTTCCATCATTTGGAGCCTTGGCAAGACAAAGTTTTTCACTGTGTTTCAGAACAATAGGATCACTAGTACTGTCAGGCTCAAGAGGGTGTCTTACTTCCCTTGGACAATTTGGAATGGTAGAAGCCTCTGACTCATCCGACCTAGCCCTTTCATCACATTCCAATTCTTGATCAATGCTATGCAGGTCGGACGAGGTCACAGCGCAACTGTTAGGTGAGAGGCAATTCTTGCGACTATGTTGATCTTTCACAGGCGTAATCTTTGTTTGGATCGATTGCATGATTCCATTTAAATCCCTGTGACCCTTGCTCTCACTTTCAACTGGCAGCTGTCTGGTAAGCTTGTCAGAGATTTCAGTTTTATTAGCAAAGGGAGATTTTGGGAAATGGCTACTGACTTGAGCACATGTAAAGTCAGTTGAAATATTTTGTTTCATGGGTTTAATATTTAATGATTTATGCCAAACTGCTTCATTCAACAAATTACATTGGGCTTTACTAACTTGCTCTACCGTATCATTCTTAGAGGCAACATTTTCTGATGAGGTACTCTCACAATCTCTAGAAATATTTTTTCTCAAAATTTTGTTGATGGGATCAGAATTTACTTCATTTGAAACAGAAGGTTCAATTCCATAACTAGCAGTACTTTTCTTGGGACTCATAGATTTCTTGATTTTTGCAGCTGACTTTGTCAAATGAGATCGTAATAGCTGATTGTTCTTCTCACACGACGCTGACATTTCTTCTTTAAAAGTGAAAAAATCCTGATTGAAGACTTCTTGAAAGGCTTTTGACATAACAGGTTGTAGCGGTATTCTTTCCTTTTCCTCAATAACATTTGATACAGCCTGATCTACGTTTCTTCCTGTCTCCAGCTTCTTTTTTGTTTTCTGAGTGCAATTAAAGTGCCTTTCTTCGGTAGGGGGTGAATCAGGACTCTCTTTATCATAGACTGGACTTAGTTCTTGCCCAGGGACTCTTGGATCATGCAACAGCTCAGGTTCCCCGCGGATGTGTCTGTGGTGTGTGTTGATCTCCTTCATCTCCATGCGAACCCCAGGTGGGATGAACTCTGATGGAACCTGCTGGGGCTTAAAAGGGCTGATTGTTGTGGCACACGTCGCCTCCTCGTCTCCCAACACGATAAGATTCGGGGTACACATAATCTTAAAGGACTCGGTAGGGCTGCATGAATCATTTTCAACATCAAAGCCTAAATGTTTAGGAGGCGTCATAAAACACTGAGATTTGCCCCCAATCAATTTTGACTTTGGTGGCGTTAAATTAGTACAATCTTCATAGTCGTCCAGCCCGCTATTCCAAAGGTGGCCTTGCTTCATTGGAGATTTAAAATCACTATTCATTGGAAACAAAGCATTTTTCACCGCATTTTGTGACTCTTCCGAAGTACTCTCCAATGTGTTGGAAGAACTACTGGAATCTTTGCTGAGACCTCTGCAAAAATCGGAATTCCCAGACTCCTGACTAGATATTTTAAAATCCAAAACTAGATCTTTACCCTGGACTACGTTACTTTTTGTCGTGGTTCCTACTCCACAGTCCAACTCAGCTATAGGGAAAGCCCGGCTAGTAGAGAAAGTCAAAGCCTTGTCATCTCCACATTCCTTGATTCTATTTCCATCAGATTTTTCAAGCACAGACATCAGTGTGTCTTTAGAAGCTGTAGTGGAATCTCTGTTTTCAAAAGGCCACGTTTGATTACTACTTAAAACATGACTTATAGTATTACTACTTTGACTTTCATTTCTTTTAAATGAATCAATATCTGTGCCGGATATTTGAGAAAATGGTAGACTTGAGTTAGGTGAGAGAGAGGCATAATCCTGATTGGAAACAATGCAGTTTGTCATCTTTACGTCATAAGTCACAACATTCAAAACAGATTGCTCCCGTAAGGTGTTTTCTTTATTAGTTTTCCTACTCCTGTTACTCAATTCCCCATATGTATTTTGAATTTTTTTTTCTTTAATGCTTTGCAAAAGCTGTGTATCTTTCTGTTTCACTTGTACTTCTGTGTTATGTTGAGACTCTGCATTCTCACGGCACATCTTACTGCCCTGTTTCTCAATGAGATCACAGCCAGATGAAGTGGATACTGTATTTTCAAGACTGCAACTGGTTGTGAATCTACCCATAGCCATATTTACATCAGTCAAGTTTGTTGATTGTTTCAAAGGTACTTTTGGACAATTCATCTGTCCCCCACCATGGCTCTCTGAATGAAAGTCATTTACTTCAACATTGCTTCGCACTTTCTTCTTCTTCTCACACTCATTTTCTATTCCTTTAATACTCGGTTGCTCATTGTACACCTCTCTACATGAATCTGATTTTTCAACCAATCTAGCAGTTTCTGTTTTTTGTGAAGATATGCAGGATGAATTGTCCTCAAATGACTGTTTGGCAACAGGCTTCTCAGCCTGTCTTTGAAAGCCTGAGCTTGCCTCGGAGAGCATATTTCTTTCCAAAGTCTTTTGATTAACAAGCTTACTATTTACATGAGAACCTGAAAGATCTGATGAGAAGGATTCTGTTAAGGGACAATGACTTTCTTTTGACTTTTTGGGGGAGACTGATACCACCCTTTGATGCAATGATTTTCGTTTACGTTTATGAGCCAATAAAACAGATTCTGATGGACGAGATGATGACACATTGATGGATGAACTGTCTGATGAGGCCACTATGGAATCACACAGAGGAACCTCCTTCGATCTTTTAGAGGACAATGATGATTTAGAGCTGTGATACTTTACAAGAGTGTTTTTTGTTGATGAATTGCTGGCACCTGGTTGAGGGCAAATTTGTGGGGACTGGGGACGTGTGGGAGGGCGGGAGTCTCCTGGAGCTTTTATTGGAGAAGGCTTTGGCTTTTTTTTACAACTTGTGCTTTCATCAACTTGACTGCAACTTTGCTTTCTAGAATTCATTGCATCAGTGTGCAAAGATGAGTTCCTTGCCACTTCCGTATTAAGTCTGGTTTCTTTTGAATCTCTCTTCTCAGTATTTCTGTTCCTAGAATCTGTCCTGTCAGAGCTGCCAGACCTCTTATTGGAGGCTCTGTTGGCACTATTGTGCTTATCCTCCACTTTCTCTTTCCGTCCTGTCTTACGATGATCCAAATCTTTCTGACACCCTTGAGATGGTGATTCATCATTCGCCAATCTTAACAATCTGTCCTGTACCTTTTCAGCAGCAGGTGAATGCTTTCGTTGAGTCCTACTAGACGGACTTGATCTGTGAGATCTTCCTTCTTTGATGGGGGATTTACGGGACGATTTGTGGCTGTTTTGCTCTCTTGATTTTGATGAGGGCCCTACTTTCTCGCTTGAAGCAGAACTGATATTAGAAGATTGCTCAATCTCTTCTACCCTGGCCTGAAGATTCTTGACAACGTTTCTGAGGGAAAAAGAGAACATCATTACTATATCTATCCCAAATTATTTTATGGTTTTAATAGTGATGGTGACCTTATTGGACAGATAGGAAAGCGACAAGCAATGAAGATTTTTGCACACAATTGGTATCAGTAGAGAACTAAGAACTCTCAGCTGCTAATGTATCCATACATAATATGTACAAAAATATTTCACACTGTGCAGAACACATTGTTTTTTGATACTGGGTGGTAGATTCCATACCTTATAAAATATTCTATGATAGCATCATAGGTAATTACTGGTGATGCCAGGGGATAGTGGTCGCTAAGGGTTAATCTAAATTCTACTACATTATCATAGCATGCAGACATTTCTTCTTATGACAAGTCACAAGTTTTTCTCCAAGTTGTAAAGAATTACCAATTCTCATTACCTCAACTCTTCCAGTTCCAGTTCCCTTTTCTGTAACTCTTTGCGACTTGTCACAAAAAGACAGGAGATGTTTTTAGTCAAATGCACTTTATTGGTAGACAAAACTTCATTTTGTGACTGGAGTTTCTTGTTGGATTCCTGAAGTTCCTTTACTTGACTTTCAAGCTTAAAACAGAAATAAATTTGACACAAAAATATCAGATTAAAGTAGATGAAAAATTATACTTTTTATTTTGGAGTCTTTAAAAATTTTGTCATCCCAATATTTCAATGGAATGGAATCAGTGAAATAAATGGTCCTCAATTCAAAAAAAGAAAGAAAAAAAAAGACACTGAAATTAGTACAAAATAACCACTATATAAGATAACACAGGGATGGTAAGAGCGAATAGAGTCAGTGCAGCAAAATGTCTGATGAGGGTGAGAGTACAATTGATGATGAAAAAGTGAACAATCCTGGAATATGACAGATAACCATATCTATGAGGTATGAGATACTTAATTAAACGTTGTTATACTTATACGGCCATGTGTGGGGAAAACACTAAGTTGGCGATATAACAAGAATGGTGTTATAACGAGAAGTATTATCATATACTAGTCATAAAAGTTCTTGAATAGATCCTGGTGGCGACATAACGAGGTTTTAGTGTAAATATGTCACATCATTCTACAATGAAACGCCAATGTAGGCCCTTTTTCTGACTTTACAACATCCTTAAATATGGCAGACTATTTATCCTTCGACTTTCACATTTGGTTGTATTCTACTGTCTTTGAAGGAGGTTCAATTTTCACTAGAGCACATTTTCTTTGTTTTGAGTAAGGGGACTCTAAGGGCTAAAAAAAAAATTTGTTTCCCTACTGTACTTTCCAAATCGACCAGGTTAAGCCTTTGCTGATAGATAAAACATATTTCTTTTTCATTGAAAGCTTGGAATTGGATGGAAGAACTCAAACCAACATAGATCAAATAAAATGTTACCTTCTCTATAACAGATTGATCCGAGGTAGGCACTCCATGAAATATATCAAAGCTGCTTATAGATTTCTCCTTTATCTCCTGTGATGAGCTGCCTTCTTGAAGTTTTGATGATGATAACTGGAAATTAGAAAAGTAAAATTGAAAAAAAAAAACCCTATAAAATCTTGTTTTGGCAAAATGCTTTGCTAGAAAGAAAAAATATATATATAGACCTACAATGTAAGAGCATGGACATTACAAAATTGAACATAAAGTAGTTGATGGATAAATGCATGCTGTGCATTTCAACTGCACTTTTTCTGAGGGTGACTGAATTTTAAGAGGTTTAAGTATCCATTAATGTACACTCAAACCTTGTTACACCGCAACAGGTATACAAACATTTTCACCTACTGCCAGCTTTTCGGTGTGGAACGGAGGTCACAATATAAAAACATTAAAATAGTCGTTATACCACCATCCGCGAACACCTCATCTGCAATAATCATGAATTGCATAGTGAAATAAATTCTCATCATACTGCCAGCCTAACATTTTGTCACTACCACGACAGATGAAACACCCCTCAAACACTCACTTACACTGCATTCCCCTTGCTGGTGGGTCACTCTATAGCTAAAAATGAAAACACTCCCCATATGATAGAGTTGCAAACAGGGAGTTTCACCTTTTTCATCATAACGGGCGATTTTGTTTTACCGCCATTCTCATTATACCACCAACTTTATGTTTTCCCCACACTTGGTGGTTAAGAGGTACTGAGTCTTAAGTGCATTGTCTGAATGCACCTTCTATCAACAAGAATTAGTATGCAGCACTAAAGACTTCTGGATAGGTCACCAATCTATATAAGATTATTCACCAAACCTAATCATGCACCCAGGCAGTTGAATTGACAGACCTCTGTGCTACAAGTTCAGCCTCAACTAGTTCATACTCTTATCATCAATAGACAGAGCAGCATAAATTCAAGGACCAGATGAAGTTAATAAGAATATAAAATTCTAACCTTTCCGTCTTGAGTTCTGATAGCTGGCTGCAAAAGGACAGCACTGACTTCTTCAATGTCCCCATAAATATCCACACTGCTCTCGTCTGGAAAATCGTCTACAGCAGTTGAAGACTTCCTAACCCTCTTGTCACCCTGTTTGACAGGGCTAATGCATGATGACAGGAAAGGACTTGCATTGGGCGAGACATTTGCAACCAACGACTCAGTAAAAGCATCCATAATCTTGACTGAGAGTTCTACCTCACTTCCACTCTTGATGCAAGACTTAATGCCTAGTTGTCAGAGAGCTTTGAGTGCACTCTGAAAATCTACTTCGATGGCATTGTTAAGTCCTGCAAAATTGAAATAAATCAAAGTTACTGATAAAAAAAAAATAATTGAAAACCTGCAAGGCAATAAATTTAGAGCGGAGTAAAAATTTGTTTCACATTAGGCTAACAACAGTATATAGATACAGATCTCAAAATAAAGCAAAGGTCCATGGAGTGTTATAGAGAATGACCAACCTGATAAAAATATCCATCGGTCAGACACACCCACTTTTATCACTAAGGCGCAGAAGTTATTTGCATCAGGGTGAAAAATTACCTCCTGATCAATAGAACTTCCTGAGACAGACTATATGTAAACAGAAGGTCAGTATTTCTGAGATATCTAGTCTAGAGTTGATGGGGGGTATAGACTAATAATGTGTGGGTAAATAGACTGTCTCAAAGTCTGAGACTAAGAGAGAGATAACTTTCGGATAACATTCCCGTATAAGCAAAAATTTAGGCATATAGCGGAACATTTTCAGAGACAACAAGTTAGATTTGGTATGCATGAATGGTTGGCTGAACAACTGAGTTTAAAGTATCTACTAAACTGTTTTAAGGCTATCTCTATTCTTGCTGCAAGAAAGACTATCTTAGATGTAGATAGAGGGAGGCAATATCACTAACCTGTTTCTGCGGGAGAGGAAACATCAAATCAAACACACATCATTTTTACACAAGTTTGAAAGTGTTGACAAGAGTAAAGCAATAAGGTTTAATATGAGTTGACAGCAATTTGTTTCACTTTCAGTTCATTTTCTGGTCAGATTCCTAGACTAGAGATACCGTTATATTGAGTTAGCGGAGGTTATTGTTGTGAATGTTGATATCCGGCGCGCTCCCAAAATAGAAAACCTGGTTTGGACGTAAAATCGGAAGTCCTTTTACAGTTCCCAATAAGCCATTTAGCTCGGGGAAACTATCATTTTCCAAACAAATTCTTGAGTAGACTAGTAGAAAATCATTCGTTCTCTCTCTTGCCCCCTCTCAGCTTTCCACTTTTGACTCTATCTGTGGGTTTCTTTACCATGGGGGCATTGTTGCAACTATCTAATAAAGCGCAATATTATTTGTAACCAATAATAACTCCTTCGTCACATTACATCATCCCAAGACAGCACTCGATCACATGACCTCCAGTAGTCTGGTCCTTGGCTTTGGCACCAGTGCGCACCAGAGTAAACGCAATCAATCCGTCTTTTGTTCGGTCAGATATTTTGCGGTCTTGGCGTAGAAAATGACGCTAATATACAATTTTTCCAAGGCAGAATATAGGCTGAGTAGACTGTGCGGTGCGCGGAATGCTTGGCACCGGAAGCAGTGGCTGAGCTGGTAGCGTTCCTGGCATCGGAGGCATCCAAGTTTATCACAAGATAGTGGCACGTCATAAAAGGAGATGAACAATGTCTTATCCGTTTTGTCCAGTTTCTATACAACATGTCTGACTTCTTCTTCTTCTTCTTTTTTTTTTTTTGAGAATCTGCTGCGGTCATTTTTGTCCTTTAGAGTATTCAATTTTTTTTCAACATGTCAAAGATTAGGATTATCCGTGTTATAATATGAAGAGTCTTGCTATTTATCAAAGAAAAAATTATTATTAATTTAGCAATCTGAGAGACTGCGTTGTCATTCTAGAAAAAAAAACACAAACGAAACAAAACAACAAGAAACAAACAAAAGTTGTGCACAAACAAACAAATAAAGAAACACACACACACATTCGTTTTCTTGATCAACTCCTCTCGAAGACCGAAATCTTAAACACAAACTCTCTCCGTCTTGCACTTCGGCTGTAAATTAGACCTCTATAAGGATATTTTTTTTACATATACATACAGATTTTAATTTCTAAATCGATCGGTAGAGACAAGGAGGTGTTACACACACACACACACACACACACACACACACACACACACACACACACACAAACACACAACATATACCCACGCGCGCTCTCGCTCGCCCCCCCCCCCTCCCCCCGCGCATACACATAGAAGACCCAAAACGCTGATGATCAGAATCAAAAATACAACAAAAGCTTATTCATATTATGTATATAGTATAGATTATGTGCGCATTCCATACTCCAGGGAGCACTCAATGACTCTTGCTTATTCCCGCAGCCTTAACCCTTTCAATGATAAAGACACGAACATCTTCCAAGATTTGCCTGTTCTTATGGCAGATAAATCAGATTTCAGGGAATTGCTGGTTATTGTCATATGTCAGTTACATGAAATCGTACATTTTCAAGATTTTGCATAATATTTCAGTTGGTTTAGAATCAGCCTCGCTGTGAAAGGGTTAAGATTCACGATAATCCGTATCATCTAAACAGAGAGGCAATTATCTTCACCATGGCACAATGACCCTGTGCACTGCTATGCTGCGTGTTCACGACGAAAAATAATCAAGAGTTTTTTTTAATGATAATGATAATAATACATGGGAGGAGACTAAGAGACTAAGCCTTGGCACACTGCACACATTATTAACCCTTATCCACCTGAAATATGCAACATTTCTCAGATATATATACCTGTTCTTCTACCAGATAAATCAGATTTCAGGCTTTTTGCACATATCTGTTAATCATGGAAGCCTGATTTATATGGCATAATAAGAAGAGTCAAATTTTGAAGATTTTAGTGTCCTTAGCATAAGCTTATAAGAACACGTACATTTTCAAAATTTTGCATAATATTTCAGTTAGTTTAGAATCAGCCTCGCTGTGAAAGGGTTAAGATTCACGATAATGCGTGTCATGCAGACACAATGTAAACAGAGAGGCAATTATCTTCACCATGGCACAATGACCCTGTGCACTGCTATGCTGCGTGTTCACGACGAAAAGTAATTAAGAGTTAAAAAAAATGATAATGATAATATTAGGCATGTGCCTAGTCTATAACTGCTTTCCGTATATCCAGATATTTAGTTAGAACTGCTTTGCAATATCTGGATTACATCCAGTTCTGACCTACTTGCAAGGCCAGACTTGGATCTCAGTTCTCATCCACTTCGATATGTGGTTCACAAAGACTTGGTTTTAGATCTAGATAGTTGCAGTATGGTTGTCTAGTAGTACCCCATGCAGGCAAGGGAGTAGAGGCGAGAGATGAGAGTGAGAGGGAAGCGACAACCGATGCCATAAATAATGTTTGTGACCTTAACACAAGCTTATAGAGGGTTAAGCGTTTCTGAGAGCTCTGATATTTAGTGGCTAAAACGAATGGAGGGGCGAACACAAGGCATGAAGGCGTCAATCCTTTCAAACTCTTGCACAGGTTAATTAGATGTATTTGATAAACGATAACATCATCCTTTTGTTTATTGCGCCTTCTTTTACGTTATTGCAACATCAAAGCTAACTTTTGTTTTCATAAGAGCTCCATTATTACTTGTATGAATCGCAATGTTTTGCTCGCTAAAAACGAAACGTGTGTTTCAAGACAGGGAAAGTTGGGAGCAGTTTAAGTTTATTATCCGTCACTACTGATTGTCTTCCACTTGAAGAGAACACAGGTTGAAGGGCTAAGTATGATTTCGGCCTTATACGTTGAGTCAAAATACTCACAACAATGACCGCACTGTAGATTTGTTTGTTTGTTGATTGAGATTTTAAGGGCGGTTTCAATTGACAAGGCCATAATATAAACGCACAGAGGTAAGTAAGATGATAGGCTAGATAAAAGAACAGCCAAACTTCGACCCCTGTCAGTCAAACAAAGTTTATGTGACGATGTCACTGGAAGGGAAAAGAGTGAAAACTTCTGCCTTATTGTTCCTGTCATGTTGTGATTGTGAAATTAAACACAATGGGTCCATCAGCGAATTGTCTTTGTAATATTCTACGCTGTTGACTTTCCGTAATGAATGAATGTGTCAAGAGCTCGTGTTTTTGTTACCCCCGACATGCTGGTGCTGAAAAAAAGAAGTGTATCATTGTAAGTTGTGATAATGACTGGACAGGCAACTGACTCACTACTTAAACAGATAGATCATTGCAATGACGATAGAGCACCATATAAAAGCAGGTCTGAGGTAGCTCCAGACGAGATCGAATTTTGAAATAGTTGACTACGCACGTACCCTAAAGGTGAGTGTCCACTGGTAGGTTTTAGGAATAGAAAAATAGAATGGAAAAGTCTTGGGTGTTTCAATTGGTGCGAT
>JAUEKZ010135204.1:0-15149 GCA_031471865.1 Melibe leonina | reverse complement strand
AGAGAGAGAGAGAGAGAGAGAGAGAGAGAGAGAGAGAGAGAGAGAGAGAGAGAGAGAGAGAGAGAGAGAGAGAGGACATTATGAAGGAACCGCTGCCTTCTCGACCAGTAGGAACAAGTGTTTATTGACCCTTGGAGAAGAGGGTCAACGACCATGAACGTGATGTGTGGCCACCGGCAGGGTCTCCCTCTATCAGGAATCACGTCTTATTAGTATTAGTATTAGGGCGGCGTTGGAACAATCTACGACTAACAGGAATGGATGCTGGTGGCGCATTTACAAATTGATTCCATTCTTGAAAAAGAATAAAGACAATTTACTATAGATGATGATGATAGGAATGTGGAAGGATTATGTGGAAGGAAGGTAGGAGGGAGAGTAGACGAGGAGGAGGAAGAGGAGGGTCCCTTCGCTACTTCCAAAACGTTTCGATGTATAATTTTATTACTTTATTACTGTCCTTTATCTCAAGCCTTTGAACGGAAATACTAATCAAATTATTATATAAAATTTATGGCCATATCTTCTATGATAACCTTTACAATCTTGTCCTCACCCCTCACCCTATCGGTCTTAATTAAAGAGACACCATAGACTATATTGAAATTTGTTTACATTACCCTTGGTTTATTATATTACTGGTTTTCTTGATAAAAATATCATACATCACCTTGTCTATAATGAAAGCCCCAAAATGAACGTGACAGCTTGACTTCGGCCCCATTTCCTAATCTTCTAAAACTTTCCCTCCGGTTTTTGACTTTGCGCGAATCCCTTCGTCCACGAGTGTCATAACGCTTCCTGCAATCCATTTATCTTCTCCCACATTTTCCCTCCAATTCCCTTTTAGTCTCCAGCAACAGATAACGAGATTTCATCCTCGCAGCTCCGGACCTCATCTCATAATATTGATCTTGCATTTTGTCTCCGAATTTTTCATTTACTCATACACTTTTGCCAGCAATGCGTGAGTAAACGAACCAAAATCATAGTAGCTCTTGGCGCTGGAGAAAGAATATATTCAAAATATTTGGCCACCGAAGGTATAACGGCAATGATATCGAATGTTGTGCTTGGTAAATGAGCCAGAGATAAAAAAATAAATGTTGGATTGGAAGCGTGATGGAATAATGATTTATTTCCACTTCCTTGGTTAGAGAAAAGACTTGGAAGTCTGAGACAGACAACAGGAAGATGGGGATAAAGAAAATATGTCTGCTTTGTCAATAAAGATACAATTACCGGTGGCGGTCGCTATTTTCGCCAGTTACTTCGGTGGCGTGTGTTATTGTTGTACGCGGCCCATCTCTTCACATAACTCAACATTCGTGAGTCATTGGCAGTGCGCGCGTGCGGTTTGTTGACTTTTAGGGCTTTGTGTTTGTCCATGGGGATTTTTTAATGCACTCGTCACAACCTCATACCGAACTTTCTTTACGACATTGCTGCAAGTCAGGGTGTGATTGGCTATTGCATCGTATTTCTTTTTAACATTTATTTCAAAATGCAGATCGATACCTAGAAAATATAGAAAGGAGTTCTTTGCTTGGTGCATAGTTGCATCGTGTAATAGAGAACCTCCTGGTGTCTGTTTATTTATTCGCCTTTGGTCTAAGGTATTCATATGTCAAGTCGGGATTAATTATTCACTAGATAGATAGATTGATAGATATGTGGACCGATAGATAGATAAGCAGTCGGACAGAGAGATGGATAGAAAAAAGGATTATAAAATACATTAATAACTGGTGAGGGGTGGGAGAGAGAATCAATGATCGGCCAAGATGAGAAATGGTTGTCATGAACTTTCCGCCAAACCCACACATTAAGACGTACAGGACAGTTTATAACAGTGCACTAATAAAGCAGACAGTTCCACGTCCCAAATCCGCCGTTGGAACAGTTCTGGTTGTCGAGTGTGAGCGGTGAGAATGTCAAAGATGGCACATAAAACGAGGTACAAAATACTTTGAAAGAAGACATGTTGCGAATGAGGCGGCGGGAGCAGTCAAGCTGCAAGTTGCTCACGCTGATTCCGCTGCCAAATTGACTTTGACGCTGGTTCGACCACGGAGAGCGTGAAGATTACTGCCAGAAAAAGAAGGACTAATTCCACTCTGTGTCATCGCTCACGCGGAAAATTGTAGGATGCGATTGGAGCAGGACAGTGAGAAGCGTGAAACAACCCATCCAAAACTTATCGCCTGCACTGGATTGAGAAGAACCCTCATCTGACGTGATTGAAAGTTATCAGAAATGTTTTTCTTTCAGTATGGTGGTCGGGTCACGTTCCAGATATAATTTTTTTATGTTGTGTTTGCTCATCTGGAATCATTATTCAAGTGTGAGTATGATATCATTATAAAGATAGCACTTCAAAGTAAGAGATATTGACGTTTTTTTCCCCCAACATTTTTCCCCCACCAAATATTCTTACTTTATACTGTAGTTTATTTTTTATAAGTTAGTACTCACCATTTTATGTGGCCGACTTCCGTCTTTTATGTTGGGTGAAGGAGAAAAGACGGACCCGAGAGAGCCGCTTGTGTCAGGAGACTCGACCACTTCCTCATCCAGGGAGAAACTAACCTCTTTCTTTTTCTTCTTCTCGCCGGGAACCTCCAGCGTTGCCTTAGGTGGTACGTCTTCGGGTCCGAGCTCGTTGGGTATGGACACAGAGCTGACCCACTGGGCTGCGTGGTAGAGTTTTGAATCCACTACCACCCCATTCTCAGAGGTTCGAGGCGGGTGGCGTTTTTTGTCAACACGGCGAACGAGGCAGATGACACCCACGATGAGGATGGCAAGGATGCAGGTAACAGCAACGATGATGATGATAATAATGACGTTCGTTTCAAACCCGCCACTTTTACTAGCTTCAAACGCTCTCATTTCGGCTTCGCTTCCCGGCTCTATCACTACAAACAGTTCCAGGAATGTTGTACGGGATTCGTGGGTAGGACCGTCTCGCACGGTAATCTTTAACTTGTGCATCTGAATGTCCTCGGGTCGAATTTGCCTCGCCAGGCGGACTTTTCCACTGTTGGAATCGACAGAAAACAGTGCTGACTTGGAAGCGGGTTCAGTCTGAATTATTCTGTAAGAGAACTCGATAAGATTAGGGTCGTCTTCGTCTACAGCTTCAATAGGTGTGATAACGGTGCCGATAGTTGTATTGAAAAAGACATGGTACGTGCGTTCTTCGGGTACGGGCTTGATGATGAAGGGGGCGTGGTCATTATCGTCGGTGATGGTGACCGTCACGTTCGCTGTGTCGTAGTAGTTTTGAACAGAGGGGTCGAACACCCGGACTTTGAATTTGAACGTGCCCCTGTCCTCCCTGTCGAAAGGCTCGTTGGAAGTGATAACGCCAGTGTTCGGGTCGATGCTGAAGTATTCATCATCGCTTTTTGAATCCTTTACGATGGAGTACTGGAACTGAGCGTTGTCACGAGAATCTGGGTCGAACGCTGTGACATCTCCCACAGGGGAGCCTTTAGGCAGGTTCTCCATGATGGAGGCAAAGAAGGCCTGCTGTGTGAACTTGGGCGGGTTGTCATTCTCATCAAGGATTGTGATTGTGACTGTGGCTGAAGCCGACAACTTATTCGCCCCGTGATCGATGGCTACCACACCGAGAGTGTACTCAGCCCTAAGCTCTCTGTCCAAAGCAGCCGTCGTTTTTATAATCCCTGTATTTTCATCAATCGTAAACAAGGACACATCGTCACCGAATGACGTGAATTCGTATGTAACTCGCGCATTTTCTCCTTCGTCAATGTCGTCAGCAACAACCTCCATCACAAACTCTTCATTTTTTCCGTTCTCAAAGACGGTACCGTGTAACGTGTTCTCGATGAAAGAGGGTGGATTATCATTAACGTCTTTAATCGTGACTTCAAACGATTTGAAGGAAGAAAGAGAAGGCACACCTTCGTCCCGACACAGCACCGTCACATCGACGGTAGGTGCGATTTCCCTGTCCAGTGTTTTCTTGAGCTTTATCTTGAAAATCACCAGACTGTCGTCGTCGAAAGGCTCGAGCTTAAAGTGAGGGTCACTGATGCTACAAGACACATTGCCGCCTCTACCCGTGTCCTCGTCCACCACTTTGATATGGGCCAGAAATTTCCCCAGGTCTTCGTTTTCGGTTATGGCGTCTCCGCCAGGTACCTTATTGATAATGATTTTAGGGGCGTTGTCATTGACATCGATCAGTTTGATGGTGACGGAGGCAAAGTTCATTTCTGGAGGGCTTCCATTGTCTTTTACTGTCACTTTGAACTGGTATAAAGACCGCTCTTCAAAGTCCAGATCTTTTCGGGCATATATTTTCCCTGAATTCGGTTCCACTGTGAACATCTGAGCGATATCCCTGGGCACGGGACTACTGAGTTCGTACCTGAGTTGTGCGTTTGGGCCATCATCATCATCCGACGCAGTTAGGATGAAAATAGGGTCATTGATATCCAGGTTCTCAAGAACTTTTATGGTGTAATTAGAAGTGCCAAACATAGGGGTGTTATCGTTCAAGTCGGTGACGTGGACATTAATCAAGACAGTTCCGGATAGAGGGGGCTGTCCAAAATCTGAGGCTATCACTGTCAAGGGATAAACTTTCTCTTCTTCTCTGTCTAGGGATTTCTTGATTGTTATGACTAAATCCTCCAGTCCACCTGCAGTCCGAATGGTGCTGATGTCAAACAAATCACTAGGTCGATCTAGGCTGTACCTGAGAGTTGAATTTACGCCTTCAGCATCCGCGTCGGTGGCGACGCTTGTGTAGAGGACATAGTTGATATCCTGGTTCTCTGGCACAGGTAGATTGACCACCGGGTCAGGGAACACTGGCTGGTTGTCATTGATATCAGTAATCGTGATAAACACTTGTAAAACATTGACGAAAATCGTAGAATCTTTGTACACGCCAATTTCAAAATCTCGAACGCATTGTGGTTCTTTCTGACACAGCGTTTCGCGATCTAGATTTTTGGCCGTGCGTAATACGCCTATATCCTCTTCCACGTTGATGTACTGTACAAAATTATTACCCTGGGTGAAAGGTTTGAAGCTGAGGAAACGAAAATCTGGAGAATTATATAAACCACTATCTCTGGCTATATTGCCGATGACAACTCTCTCCCCGCTCTCTTCCTCCACCGAGTATCGAAGATTTATTTTTCTCTGACAGAATGACCACTCGATGAAGAGACATAAGACACAAAACAAAACAATCACTGTCTGATTTGGGTTGAACAACCTCTGGTTGAAATCCATTTTGATGCATTTAGATATGATGGATGGGAAATCGTACTATCTAAATCTATAGCATTTTGAGTTATTGATACGATCAAACAACAATACCTTTTTGTATGGAGGTGTACTTGGCAGTGGGTTTGCGTGTGATAGTCAAGAAATTAATGACAACTTAGACACTCGCTTAGCTAGTAGGATTATTATTATTAAATTGCAAAATTTTTCTCCTCCTGTCGAAATTCTCTGCGTCTATATCTAAAACTTATTAACTCCAGTTACTGACACACCAGAAATAAAACAGTCATCCTTGATTGGCGAGACGAAAAAAGGAGAAAACTCCACTCGATCCTTGAAAAGAACTTGTTGAACTGTCTCCAGTTGCTGAACTGGCCCGTGACAAGGGGGAGGTAAGTATAATGGAACCCAACTCTCCCGCAAGTGCCGAGAAGGTTTTTATCCAATTCAGTCCAAATAGGTTTGTGCTATGGAGTGGAGATCAAGACTCAGGGGCCACTCCTCGGCGCGGACAGCGTCTGTAACCAGCAGGGAATATCGTTGACTAATCTGAAACGAGAGCAGAATGGATAAAGTTGTGAGACTTCAGTTTAAGAAAAACAAACTGGACAGTGAGACGAAAGCAAAATATTGTCCTTGCGACGGGAATACCAAATCCGGTGGTATTGTAAAGTATCAATTTGCAAAGACCGGTCCGCGACGATTCCAGCTGGTTGGGTTCGGTCCAAACAACGAAAGGGTTGATACAACAGTTAAGGCCTGATCTCTAGTATAAACAGACAGGGGTGGATGATCGGCGGTTTCGGTAGAGTGGTAGGGCGAATAGAAGAGGGCTGAGAGGACTGTGGGTTGGGTAGCGAAAATGAAGTCTTTAGAAGAAATCACAGAGTTAATGTCCGGGCATGTCAGGCGGTGCCCTAGGGGTGTGAGGAGTTGCCGGGAGAAGTCGGGGTCGGGCTGCTGTTATTATGGCGAGGGCGAAAGCTTGATGTGAAATGTCGCGGGGGCGGATTATTACAGATGTCACGACTCAGTGTTATGATTGCCTGCACAATGAACGAGGCGTAACATGTTTTAAGGCACGCATCTGGTGTGTGTTGGGAATGCGATAGTAGTAGTCGCAGAGACGGAGGATTTAAGAAGGCTGGCGAGACCGGCGGCGGGCTTTGGAAAAAATACGAGAAATAATAATAATGATAATAATGATAATAATAATAATAATAATAATAATAATAATAGCACTAAAAATTATAATATTAAATATGATACACCATAATAATGATAACAATAATAATAAGAATAAGAAATATAAAAATAGGCAGAAGGAGAAGAAAAAGAGGGCGAAGAAGAAGAAAAGGATAAAAAAGAAAACGATGAAGAAGAAGAAAAGGAGAGAGAGGAAGGAGAAAAGAAGAAAAAGGGTAAGCTAGCCGTATGTAATAAAGTAAGACATACATTTACAGAAGAATTGAAGCATCTCGCAATAGGATGCGTGAGAGGTCTGTAGATTTAATGGAGCTAACTAATTCAAAGCGTTGTCGGGAATCGATGTGCGAGTACACTATGACTGTCCGACAGACTCAGCAGAGCAACAGTTTGACCGATGGCTGACATGCGGGTACTTGAGGAGGACAATAGACGTGGAGCAAACTCCTGGGTCCTCCATCTCATCTATTGCGCCTTCATTAGGAGCTAATCAAAGTCCGTCACTCGCTCTCGAGGAGACCATTACCGTAGTGAAGTAAAGTTCAAATGGGATGGCATGATGACTTTCATTGTGTGGTCTCTTTCATTATAGATAAATGAAGTATTTATTGACGACTTCTTTTCTATTTCTGTCCTTGCTTCGTTTGCCTGTCTGCCCCCCCTCTCTACCTCTCTTTTTTAATTGTGTGTGTGTGTGTGTGTCTTTTTTGTTTGTGTGTGTGTCTGTCTGAATGTAGTGTAATAAATTGCATGTTTGTCTGTCTGTATACTAGTGCCTGTCTCTTGGTCTACGAAATGTCAGTCTGTCTTTCTGTCCGTCTGACTGTATACTAGGTAAATTGTATGTGTGTAACTAACTGTCTGACTGTTCTAACTGTGTTTGTTACTGTTGCTCCGAAAATATCACTGTCTCTTGTTACTTTACAGTTTGAGGGTGACATTAACAGCGTATTGAGCGTGACAACGTCTTGGTAATGTAATATAAAAGAGTTATGTATTATTATTATCATTATTAACAGTTGAAGACTTCCCACGTGCAAAGACACACCTGATTCCTTATTCTGTAATAATGCAACTAATCATTTGTGCCCATATCATAATTCATTCCCTAGTCAGTGGATAGCACAAAAATATAGTAACGAATGAAGATTTTTTAATAAATAGATTGTATGTGTTTGACGTCAAATGACAACATGCCCGTAACCAAGAGAAACGAGTCGACCTTTGCCCCTCCAAATAACACCATAATATTATAACTGTGCGTGTGTTAGTACAGTACAGTGCGGACATTGTTGTGAGTATTTTGACTCAACGCATATCATAGTTAATGCAAGTCTGGAAATAAACATTCTCTCAGTCTCAGCAAACATGTTTGTAAGAATTCTGACTTTAGTATGTTAATCTTTAGAGCAGATTGAAAGTTTACAATAAAGGATAATACAATAAAAAAGAAAAAAAAGAACTGGAGAAAACACAAATAACAAGAAAAATTAAAAGTAATCGTAATCTAACAAATAAATCAAGAGCAACCCCACCCCCCCCCAAATCATCACCACCACCATCATCATCAACAACAATAAAACCAACATAACAACAATGACAACAACACATACAAACATTTCCTATTTCCAAACTTTGACCACTTAAGAGTAATCCATCACACGGAAGATGACTTAAAATCTAAATGGTATCACAAATTTATGTTTTATTTCATCACATTTCTTAATTTGTACATCTTACGTGAGAACATGGTATCACATTTTATACACCAATTAGAAGTATTCCCCAGAATAATTTCACAGGAGAAGGGTAGGAGGAATACACTGCTTCTAAGAAGACGGGCAAGAAGCGCCAAGAAAGAGATGAATGGGAGCGACATTCCCGTTCGAACTCATTTTATCGTTGTCGTGGACTTTGTAGACTTGTAAAGACAGGGTGGGACGGATAAGGAGGGACAGACGAGGGGTGGACGAGGGGTGGACAGGGGTGGACGAGGGGTGACGAGTGGTTGGGTTGGGTGGGGCTCGCTCACGGGCTGCCAGAGTCATCATGCGAACATTTAAAGGGGTCGTTAAACACGCGCAGAGATTTCTATAGCTACGACACGACCCCCTCCCCTCGTGCCTTAAACCACGACTCACACACACACACACACACACAAACACTAACGGAAACACACAAACACTAACACACACCAACACACGTACTAACGCACTCACTAATGCACGCACACACCAACACACAAACTAACACACACACACACACTCTCTCATGAACACACACACACAAACGCACAGGCGTACACATACACACCCACACAAACACACACACGCACACTCTCTCTCTATATCTCTCTCTCGCATATGACTATACTATAATTGTACCACCTCTCTTGGTACCATACTGTCATCTCGATTAAGTTTGAAAGCAGGAATGATGGAATCGATTAAGGACAAGGGGTGAGGGTTAGGAGGGATTTAGACTATCCTGGGGTGGGATGGGTCCCTGTGGGGTGGGGGGGGGGGAGTGAAGGGGAGTTTGGGGGGGGGGGGGGGCTAATGCCAGTGGTGAAGCCTGCCAAGGGAAGATGGTCGCGTGACTCGGAGTGTCAGGTTGAATTAAACTGTACATGCAACAGACTGAACGAGGCCTCCGTTAGTTGAGTGAAACAAAGACAGGCTTGTGCGAAATGAGTTACTTTGAGAATAAGAAACTGTAGTCTGACTTGAAGCGGAGAGATAAAGAGAGAAACAAACAGAGAGAGAGAGAGAGAGAGAGAGAGAGAGAGAGAGAGAGAGAGAGAGAGAGAGAGAGATGGAGAAAGAGTTGAGGGAGTACTTATTGGGTACTAGCAACTCCAGTGAAGAGAAAAATTGCCATTTTACTAAAGTTTGTAAATGATTCAGTAGCATGAACGGGCTTTAAACTATCTCCACTTTTCAATTACATTTTTCAGGCTAAGTCTCTCTTGGCAGTCAAAATCTGATGGGATTCAATTTTCCTCCTTCAAAGAGGAAAGCGTCTTTACCACAATCTAATATTGATCTGGGATTGGGGAGAGAGAATAGCGTTGTACTTTATTCAACCCAACGCCTTTGCGGAGAGCCGAATGGACTAAAGAATTATCCTGCATCATGTGCTTTGTCAAAAGAAAAGAGCAGCTGGGGCGAGTACTGATTGCATCCTATTTTGATGCGGTGTGCGCTTTGAAAGAGGAAAACATAACAACCCCCCCCAAAAAAAAAACAACAACAACAACAAAAAACCCAAGAAACACATCTCCCTTTTTAATCTCGGCTCTGTCTTAAACTTTATCGGCTAACCAGGCAGGCCTTTCAATTTGGTGCTAATGGAAACAGCGCTTTTAAAGATCTTCCAGTTTTAGATAGGGCTTGTAAAACCCGATAGAGGTATAAACGGGAACATCTCTGTACTCTCTAAGAATTATCAGATTCACTTGACTGATCAAGCACGTTTTATGGTAAAGATAAAAAAATGTATCGATATCTAGAACTGCTTTGATTTCCAGGAAACGATTTAACCTCAAAGACAAGAACGGCAAATTGTTTCGCTTTTCTTCCCTCGCCTTTGGGAATGTGAGGGTCCTTTGGGGGGCACCCTGCAAACAATTCCAGAGATTCATGGAGGGTGGTTTCTTTCAGGGAGCGTCCCAGGATACACGACCTTTTACTCCACCCACAACGTGTAGGGTTAATTGAAAAAAAAAATCCACCCCCACGCCACATCTGAGCATTAGGCAGAGGATTTGATGTCTACATACCCTCTAAGTTTACCCTTATTTTAGGACAGGCCATTGGTCCGAGGATTTTTTTCAACTAGTATCATAACGATTTTGACCTAACAGGAGAAGAACTAAAACATCCCAAAAAGAAAAGCAATAACTCCATCAGAATTAATATCATCACATACACCCAACACATATACATATAAACACTCACGTGTATAAAAGGAAACCTAAACAAGTGAAAACATACCACCAAATTTGATAAAGAATTAAAAAAAACCAACAACCTCAGATCCAAATCACAACATCCACACTGAACACACACACACACACTCACATACACACACACATACACATACACGCACAATAATATGAAATAATATATTCAATATTTCAGCATTGATTCAGGATGTAGCTTAGCTTAAATTAGAATTAGGAAGTGAGCAGTGAGCAATGTTTTTTTTCTAATATCATAATTTCCAGACTTATACCAGAGACCTTCCGCCGGTTGAGACAGGCTCGGAAAAGAAAACAAACTCAGCCCCTCCCCCCCCCCCCCCAAAAAAAAAACTCTAACCGAAACAAAAGACAACCCCCAGGAACTTCCCCGCTCTCTCTCTCTGTCTCTCCATCTGCCCCTCCCCGTCTCGGTCTCTCTTTCTCCCCCTCTCTCTTTCTCTTTCCCACTTTTTCAGTCATCTATTACTTTCACGTTCCCTCTATTGACACAGGCATCAAAATATATACTTCTATAATTTTTGTAGCTTTAGATAGGGCGGCAGTGAACATTATCCTCGGCTGTATTCTGTCCTTATATTTGTATACACATTTGTTTATTAATTCATTTATTTATTTAATTTATTTATTATTTCCGTGCCAATAAGAGTCAGGCCACTTCATCTCCTCCACCCAACCCCTTATCCACACCCCTTGCTGTGTATTTCGTCACGAAGAGTCCCTGAATCGATACCGGGTATGCCCGTATATTTGCTGTGGATCAATCTCTCGAGTGTGATATTTTTTTAGGAGAGGGCTAGTCTGTTTATCCCTTCCGCAAACACGCCACACGACACCCTTGTTAGGAAAACCAGACACCATTTTGTCACCCAATTAACTTCATGTAACCAAATCTGTCTTTGGGGAGTCACATACGCCACTTTGACTCTGTGCATACCTCTACCCAGTTCGACCCGTCGCGAATACTATCCAAAAACTCTCACGACATCCCTAGCCAACTCCCCGAGCACAACCCCAAAGCGCCATTTTGTACCAAATCCTCGTCCAGAAATAACAGCCTCTGTGGCAGCTCGAGCAACGGACGCCTGGCAGTGACCAATCACCCTGTCATCTGCAGGCTTGATGATGACGTCACCCCCAATTCAGACAAGGACACGGAAATAGTCAATTCGTTGTTTCTCACCCCTACTGCGCACGCGCAGAAACTCTCACAAAAAGCCACCATTGAGTGGTAAAAGCAGCATAACGGGTATTGGAAAAGAAGATGTGTGACAATTTTCATAAACGACGACCAAAGAAAATAATGAGGACCATACACTGGTTGCAAATTTTGAAATTTTAAAACTTGATAAGTAAAGACTACGATATATTATATTTTTGGCGCGCGCCCGAATGGGTGTGTGTGTATGTGTGTGTGTGTATGTGTATGTGTATGAGTGTGTGTGTGTGTGTGTGTGCGCGCGCGCATGTAATAAAAAGCAAAACTTCTATAATTTTGGTCCCGAGTGGGAATTTTTTATTTTGTACATGAACATTTTTTTTCCCAAGCACATTCCGCAAACAACTGTTCCAATTCAATTAGGCGTGTAGTGGAGTCTCATCATTAGATAGATGTGTTCTTGAGCTTTTATCATCACACAGTAATAAGATCTTAATAACGTGTGTTTTGATTTACGTGACGTGTCATCTGCAAATTGTATGATTCAAAAGACAGAAAATCCGTTAGAGATGCACCTGAAGAAATATAATATCCGCCTGTCTTATGATCCAATATATCCACCCTCTCCATCATAATGTCTTCATTTTTGTCATTCAAAACTATTTTATTTTCTTCTAGCAATATTTCAAACAGAATATCTCTAAAGACATCCCAGACAGAAAAAATAGAAGATATGGAGTCAATAATAACATATATGCATGACATTTCGAAGCCACAGTAAATGAAGGCAGAGGGAAAAGAATAAGAGCCAATAATTATGAGCGGAAAGTAAACAAAATTTTTAAACGAACGGATATTTTGCAAGGCGAATGATCATTATCTACATGATCAAAATCTGTCTGGGATTTGTTAGTTACATCCTTATGATAGGGATGGGGAGGGGATGAGAGGGACAATAAAAGTAAAATACTGGGAAAAAATGAATGTCTGTTACAGGGCGAAACACATACAGGACGAAAGGGCGAAAGTGGATGATTGAGAGACAGACATAACATAGAGCAGACAAACAGAGATAGACAGACAGCCAGATTGATAGAGAGAAATAGAGAAGCAATAAAGACAGACTGACCCTGAAAGGAAGACAGATTGACTGCCAGACAAACGCGAAAGCACGTCTGACAGAAAAGCGAAAGAAAAAACCTGGCATAAAATAAAGATACTTAATGAGATAAAAAAACCCAAAACAAACCCAATCCTTTTCAGATTGGAAAAATAAAAGAAAGGTGGAGAGAATGTCAGGATAAGGGTTCAATTGACGATGGAGATGAAGATAGCGATAAATTATAACACAATTATGAGGATAAACAGATAAGATGGAGATGTTCATATAATATGCTGGTCTGTGTATGTGTATTGAATGTTAAAGAGCGGCATTAGACCACAAGAGGGTCATAAAAGGCGCAGCAATTTGACCTCGGGCGTTCAAAGCCTTCACGGTTGTTTTTAATGTCGTTTAGCTCCCACTGTATAAATAAACTTAGTCTTTCAAAAGAGGCGTGTTGCAGCCGGGATTCGAACCGTGGCAATGAAGCCTCGAGGCGGGTAGGATGACCAACACGCTAGCACGTAGCTGGGATTAGACTTAACCCTTTCACAGCGATGTCTGATTCTAGCCCAACTGAACTATGCACAATCTTGAAAAGGTACGTGATGAAATTCAGGCTTTTGGCATATGTCAGTTTACTCAAATCTGATTTATCTGGTATAAGAACAGACAAATCTTGAAGACTTTGGTGTCCTTAGTGGTGAACGGGTTAAGCGCAGGTACTACCTGGATAACACAATGACAATGTAAAGACGAGTAGTGGGCTTTCCTTTATTGTGTCCCACTGATAACATTGAATTCACGTCTTTTATTACTTCTAGCCCTCAATTCAATGCAGAATCTATAGGACACTTTCTCATGCTCGCAATTGAAGGACAAATAAGTATGGAATGGAGCAGGTAAGGAAACTGAAAAAGAACCCATGCAAAGTAGAGAAATTCAAATAACCTTAATTAAAGACAAAAGAACAAAAGAACAAAAAAAACAAAACAAAAAAAAAACAAAAAAAAACCGGAATGGAATAGGGAAACAAAGCAAAACCATATTACTATTACACAAGAAGTCTCGGGGTGAGCTCCAAGTATAGAAAATATGGATTATTCTGTCGACCGAATACACTTTGTTAGCCAAGAGGTTGTAAACAACGGTGGCCCGAAGTTGCTCGGGTGATATTGGTAGTCACGGAGATTTATACCGTGATAAAGTAGTGGTCAAATGAGAGGAATAGAGTGAAGTATCTAGACTGACAGTGACTGGCTCAGTAGTGGTCAAATGAGAGGAATAGAGTGAAGTATCTAGACTGACAGTGACTGGCTCAGTACTAGAGATGCAATATTATCAAAAGAAGAGGTTGGAGAAAAAGGTTGCGTTGATTGCAACACATCGATCGGGGCATGACTGGGCCAAGACCCAGGAGAAGGGGCTTCTTAGTCTGAAAAGAACCTAGATACTCTCCATGATTTCCTTTTGTTTTTATGTATCCTTTCAGGTCATATTGTACGCATAAAATAAGGGCAAGATAATGAATGAGGGAACTTAAATATGAGTGTATTATCTTTACTCTTCTGACATTACTCGAGGTTGCAGTTTGAACCATTTCAAAGCTAATGAAACCAAAATCTTCAAGACTTGCCTGTTCAAGCTTTTGGTATATGGCAGTGTACTGAAATCTGATTTATCTGGTATAAGAACAGGTACATTTTCAAGACTTTGCATGTTTAAGTTTGGTTAGAATCAGACCTCGCTGTGAAAAGCTTAAAGACTAAATGACAATGCCAAAGACGAGTAAAAAATGAGAAGAAAGTATAGAATTAGAATACACAAGAAAAATAGACACTTATGTAGAAAAAGGTTTAAGAAAAAATATTTCATATATATAGGTAGAATGTGAACAGTAAAAGATTGAAAAAATAAAAGGGAGGGGATGAGGTGGAGTGGGGAGGTAGAGAGAAAATACATTATTATGAAAGTGAAAATACATTTATATCCTTTCCATGATCTACCGATGGTGTAGTTAAATTCCGATTCGGTTTGTGCTTATGATTGATGGGTTTTCTAACGGTAGGAGATGACGCACGAGTGCCAGCAAAAATCATAGAAAGAAAGAGAGAGAGAGAGAGAGAGAGAGAGAGAGAGAGGAAGGGAGAGAGAGAGAGGAAGGGAGAGATGGAGAGAGAGAAAGAGATAGAAAGAGAGAGGGTTAAGAGCAAGAGAGGGAAATGGTAAACGGAAGATAGAAGAGGAGAAAAAAGACACAGAGAGAGAGAGAGAAAGAGAGAGAGAGAGAGAGACAGAGAGGCAGGAAAAAAGCAATGAACATATAGATTGTTACAGAGAAAAATAGATAGATGGATAGATAATATATATATGTATATATATATATATATATATATATATATATATATATATATATATAGAGATATAGA
>JAUEKZ010135095.1:0-15154 GCA_031471865.1 Melibe leonina | reverse complement strand
TATTTATATTTTTTCATTTAACCCTCCAATCTACCTCTCTCTCTCTCTCTCTCTCTCTCTCTCTCTCTCTCTCTCTCTCTCTCTCTCTGTGTGTTTACCGACCCCCCCCCACCACCGCCCCCTCTCACTTTCTACTTTCTCTCTCCTATTTCTATCATACCGTGTACTAATTCCCTCTCCGATTCCCTTTGTTGGCAGCCAGCAGGTCTCTTGGACAGCCGAATAAAATTGGAACCCTTGCCTTCTTTTGTGCAAGAGTGTTGAACCGAGTTAAGCGCTCGGATGAAAAATAATTACTTTTCGAGGTCACACATCCCCCCTACGCCCCACACCGGGTTGCCCGACCCCTTCTCGGCATAGGGTCACTTCATTCCCTCCCCCCCCCCTCCTCACCCCGTAGATCACGTGATGTGATGAGTCAATGAGGTTTTAACGAAGTGGAAGGACCGGTCAGCGAGATTGACAGCCTGTCCACTCGTGCACGTCTCATTATAAATTATAAATCCTCTGGTTGTGGCTGTAAATTAATTATTGGGCTCCGATGATAATTAGAGTTGTAATTGTCTTTTTATTTTTGTTCTTGTTGTTTTTGTTTTGCTTTGGGGGGGGGGGTTAATTTTTTGTTTTTTTTTGTTTTTTTGTGCATTTTCATCTTATTGATAATTATAATCAGTATTGTTATCATTATCATTACTATCATTAATATTATTGCATCCTTATTGTTGTTATTATCATAATCATAATATACTTCGTGAATTGACGAAAAGAAGCAGTCTAGACCACCTCCATAGTTCAAAAGGAGCCGATAGGTCGTTGGTTAGAACCCCGGTATTACTTGTCTTTTGCGTGCCACCTACCTGCCTAAATACCTGCATGTCTCCCTACCTTCCTACCTAACTACCTATTTACCTATTCAACTTGTATCTACTTACACAACTACCTACATGTCTCCTTACTTACCTGCCTACCTACCTAGCTAGCTACCTACCTATCCACCTACCTACCTACCCACTACAAACTTACCTACCTACTTGCGCTTCTCCTCTTAATTGATAGACCGGTTGTAATGTCTCTCCATCCCATCTATTTTTAGATCTCCACTCATGTTCCCCTGATTTTGGTAACCATTCATCATGATTTGTATATTATAATTCAACACTGGACAAGTAAAATAAGCTTTAATAAATAAATAAATAAATAAACAAATAAATAAATAAATAAATAATGAAATGAATAAAAACCTTCAATAATCATCGTTGCAGCCTACTAATAAAAATTGTTTCGTAATCCAGGGTCGTGAGCTTCGTAGTATGTATCCTGTTGTGTGATCAAATACTTGAATAGATTTGATGTATCGTGAGCGCCAGTGTTTGTAGCTATTGTATTGGTTGTGTCCCCTTGTCACACTCTCCAGTTTGTTTTGATTGATCGTCCCCAGACAAAAAGATCAGCCGTGGCTTGTAAATCACAGTTTATCGCCGATTCGTCGGGCATTTATGGTTTTCTGTGAGCCAATACTATTTATTATAGTAATATATTATTATATATATATATATATATCCTCTATCTGATCCTCAATCAGATTGTCTTTATTGATAACCGAAAACAAATGACTATATTTTAAACAATGATAAATCCTGCCGTAAAAGATGTGTATAAAAAAAGGAAACCAGTGGACCAGTGTCTAAAATGAAAAACGGATAATTTGTTCTATTCTGCATAGCTTCAGGCTATAATACCAACCTTAACCCTTTCACTGCGGGGTATCACTCTGGCTAAACAGAATATGCAAAATCTTCCAAATTAACGTGCTCTTATTCCAGATTGGTGTAAAACATCGAGAGGGTTAAGTCACAAGCATTAATGCTACACTACACCTTATGTGGCAGAATGAATCTTAATGAAAAGCTCAAGCAGAGGTAAAAGAAAATTTTGTATGGCTAAATTCAAAGGAGCGAGACAACAACATGTTTATCCTAAATTCCATCCAGTAGGCCTATCACCTGTTCATTTATTTTTCCATTTTGTGTTCATTTTTCCAAAGACTATGCCGTTGAGGGAAAAAAAACCAAATATCTATCTATCTATCGATCTGTCTGTTTGTTTTACTATCCATCTATCTATCTATCTATCTAACCATCTACACACACTCTTTCTCTCTCTTTTCCTGCTTTCTCCTCCTCTTTTATGCTGCCCATATGTTTCTCCTCCCCCAACACGCTCATTAACATACACACTAATAAACACACATGCCATTTTAAAAACACATAATCTTCTTCCTTTGTCTATCTATATAATGATAAAACCTCTCCAATTCTTCGACAAGAATAGGCCCGTTGTTAAATTCCTTTATCATTATCATTATTATTATTACTGTTGTTATTATCGTTATCATTTTTCATCACTATCATCCAGTCTACTTGGTCTTTTGTCCACACCAATTATCTTCGTCAGGCCCAGCCGAAAAGGCTAACACGATCGAATAGGCATAGTAGTATGTTTCCTTACGGTCAACTGTCACAGTATTCAAAGTAAAAGCTAATTCCATCTGACAGGAAGCCTGTTTCAAGTTTTTAAAAGGGGGCGGGTATTACTCCATGCGCTTTTAAAAAATAACAGAAATTAGACGAGAATTTGATTAGGTCCGGAGACAAAAGTCGGGGCGGATGGTTGAGTGCACATGAAAAGCAAAGCAATGACCGCAAGGACAATGGAAGATGTCAGAGCGAACAATGGCCCAGCGATAGGATACGAAGGTCCAGAAATAAAGGACGGCTCCGTTTCTTTTCTGATCTCAGGGAACGATTTTGGTATAAAGAGCTCTCTCCTCTGTGAAAGAAGTGTCTCGGTAGAGTCCGGCGGTGCAGGAACCACTTCGGCGCCCGCTTTTGTGTCCTTTTCTCTGCTTCTCGTCCGCAAAATGGGAAACCCCGTCAATGGACGCAGCGTGGGTTTCCATTCACGTCTTTTACTTTATGAAAAGCGGATGCTCTAATTGCTTAACCCTCTCGCTCATCCCCCCTGAAGAGGTCTAGCATTTTCTACGTGTTGTGGAAATAGGATTGGCCTGTGATGGCCAGACAAGAGTCCACGGGTAGTTTTGAGTATCGCATGAATGACTGTGCCCAGTCCCTAGTCTTTGTGTAGCTATCTTGATATAATGCATGCAAACTGAAAGCATACCTTGGCTCAGAGTTCACTGATTTCAGATTTCATGACAAACCACGCCCGTTATTTTGATAAGTGCGGAGTTTCATGTTTTCATAACCATCACAATCACCATCATAATTATCATCATGATGATCATCATCATCATAATCATCGTCATTATCATTATCATCATTATCACCATCATCATGATTATTATAATCATCATCATCACCATTGTCATCGTTATCATTATGATCATCATCGTCATTATCACTATCATCATTATCATCTTCGTCCTCGCCATCATAATCACTACCTGGGAACTTATATGGTCATAGCAGTTGCAAGCGGTCTAAAACTCCCAATAAACATACAAACAAACATAATCACTATCATCTTCATCGTCATCATCATCTCTGTCGGTGTCGTATTGTTTACAGTTCATAAAAAAATATTATTATCATTTGAAATGAAAAGATGCAATCCTTCCATAAATAGCTCATAACATTAAGTCACATCAAAGAAAATTAAACAATTTTGCATCGTATAATAAAAAGTGATAGGTACCCACCAAGACTTTAAGGTTACTATGAAGACAATGTGATTGCTAAAATCAATATAAAACCAGGTCCCTCTAATGTTTGAGATTGTGTTTTGACGATTTTTTCTCATGAACAAACTGGTTTTCAGTGGCGAAAGGAAGTGGTCTGATATCGATTTTTTTTCTTCTTCAAATATCACTAAGTTAACTTCCTGCACGTGGAATTCTTATATCAAATCCTCGTGAAATTAAATGTTCAAAGGGTACGAAATACTGCAACCAGAGAACATATCAATTTGAAATGGAAATATGAAATGATTGATAATTTGTCTCTGAAATGGACGTCAGTGATTGGTCGATTAATATAATCACTAATCACTGGGCTTGCCTTATTCCTTTTCGCGTGCCTTCACAGTCTCGTCATGACCGTGAGGCAACGAGAGATTGAACGAGAAATGAGAAGGCGCGGGAAGTATGTAGTAGTCAGTAACTGTAGTAGCATTGATTGATCATACTTCAAATAGCCTTGCTGTCTGCATTTGAATAATGAGATGAATTGGATTGTTCATAATATTTACCTTTGACTCGATCCTCTTAAATATGTTGACAGAAATTAGCATTCCCACGGTTCTTTATTGATACAAGACAAATGGTGCAAATGCATAGCAGAAGAATGAGAAAGCATAGAGATGGCTACGTATAAACGGAGATTGGAATGAAAAATAGCACAAGTATAATACAATTATACCGTGCAGCACAATGAGACAGTTTCTAAACCATACTACAATCACCATGTCATACTAATAGCCTACCATATTGCAATACCATACAGAGACACATGGGGGGGGGGGGGGACATCACCAAATGGATCCAACTTGCAGACGACATACTGACAACTGCTGCACAGTTCACAGCAAGCGTCCACGAGACTGCGCAGCCTTCAATCATCATCATTATACTAGTTATACCGTATACCATACAATAAATACCAAACCACCCCACCACTTCGTTGCATTCTTTTTATTTTCTTTTAAAAAAATATTTTATATTTTGTATTTTGCCAACTTAAAGTGAACAAACATAATCTTCTAGAGGAGAAAAAAACCCACGAAAATAAGCAAGTTCAGAAATATTTTTTTTCATTTTTGCAATAATATTGATTTTTGCATGAATTCCCGGTCTAACTACCTATATAACTGATTAACATCACTTAATTTCATGAAACTACAGCGGCCGATTTCGGGAAGCGAGACTAGTGTCTTAGTTCGAGTCTTACTTCTAGATCAAGCTCAATTTACGATTACATCGAAGACCTTAACGACTCAAAAAAACCATTAAATTAAACAATAACTCCTGGCCAAAAAAAATGTATCTTAAATTAGAATTTAGTCTCAGACTAAACTTCAGTCTCATGTCATGAAGTCTGCCCCGGAATTCACCTTGAGCTAAGCAAGAATCTTGTCTGTTATGCCTTCGAAACGCCATACACTCTACATACATTAAATCCATTAAACCCGTTGTAGGCTCTTGCGAAGCTCTCCAACAGAAATGTATCATTCAAACGTGCGATGTAGTTAATCCCCTTGATCGTGATCTCAGAACTGAATAGATGTCTTGCTAAGGCTTCTAGCCTATATGCCTCGAGAAACCCAAAGCCCCTCTCTCTGTCTTGATAAAAGAAAGGTCTGAAGTTTACCGACTGATCCCAAAGCAGAAAATTGGTCGAGGCTCCCTGTTAAGTCTCATACGTAATCCTCTAGGGCCCAATATGATTTGAACTCTTGCACCTGTAAATAATGACTGCCCGAGAGACGTTTTGGGACAGTGATTCATCCAGCAGGCGGGCCCCCGAGAATAATTGGCGGTATAATACCAGGCTTACGTCACGACTATTTCAGCATCAGAACAATTTTAGCCATTGAAGCCTCGACGACATAACAATGGAGAGAGAGGATTAGAGATCCGGTGTGTCGTTATAGTGGTCATAGTTTATCTCCCTTGGGGGCATTGGGGGGACATTGGGGAACATAACAGAGAACAGAAGCGATGGTTGGGAATAGAATGGACACAAATGGAGGTGTCAAGTGGCAGTGAGGAATACTGCCTGGAGGCCAAAGGACGGGAATGGAAGGTCGGAGACTTGGACATAGAAGGATGTAGTTAAAAATGTCTCAAGGGTTAACCTTGATGTGTAAAAGAGAGTAACAGATAGAAGACGACTTGGGGCGGATGAGATTGAGCATGGAAGGGAGGAAACTTGGACGACGACAATGCTATTGCTACGAGTGGAAAAATATTTAGAAATTGAACGGATTTTGAAAATTGCAGTTTCAACACAGCCAAGTTCATCTGCTTTGACATAATGTAAGAGAGGAATAATTGAGGACTTCGAGTTAATTCTAATGCTCAGAAGCATTTTGCTTTTCATCGTTCATTGCCTTCATAACTTCACATTTTGCACCTTCAAAACTAAAACTCTCAACAAACAAACAAAGTAAAGCACAAAATAATGAGAAAACTGCGTTGACAAAAACTCCGACCATATTACCCTCCCCCCCCTCTCTCTCTCTCTCTCTCTCTATCTCTCGCGCTCACACACACACATACACAAACACCCCCCATACACACAGAAACACACATACACCCACACCAACAACCCACCAACACACACACACACACACACTCTCTCTCTCTCTCTCTCTCTCTCTCTGTGTCTCTCTTTTTTCTCTTCATACACTTCTCTTTTTCCCTGTCGGTCTAAGCCCACTCCAAAACGCGAGTGTTTCTTCAATCATATCGTGAACCTTGCTGTTTCAGTTTGTATCTCTCTCTCCGTTTGCACTCATGAACCCAAGACAGAGATAGATGTAAAATTGAGTGACCCGTTGTCCTGTTTAGATCTGGAAGTGTGTGGTTGAGAGAAAACCCCACCCCAACCCTTTGCAAAAAAAAATTGAGAGAGAGAAGGAAAACATATTCATCATATTTAAAGGGTTCGGAGTGACGAGATCGGTGGTGGAACGAATTGGAATGCCACCTGAACGGTCGCTTTCAATCTGACTCTTTGTCTCGGAAAGTTTGTGTTTAGCGCCTATTTATTGTAAGATGTTTGTCTTCCTTTGGCCTTACATGTCTGTGATTGTTGTACCTACGCTTTTGAGGGTAAGTGTGTATTGTGTGTGTCTGTGGATGTATTATGTGTGTGTGTGTGTGTGTGTGTGTGTGTGTGTGTGTATTTGTGTGTGTGGCAGTGTATGTGCTTGCCAATGTGTCCTTATATCTGCTTGCATGCTTGTCTGCTGTCTGCCTGTCCATCTCTTTCAGTTTTCTTCATCTTCTTCTATGATATCAACATAGGGACGAAAATGTTTGTAGACACATAAATAAATAGAGAAATAACAAAATTTGATTGGTCCCCAACATCATGGAAAGGTGATCAACGTCTACAGTAAGACAGGAGGATGATGTTGATAATTATGACGACGAAGATGGCGATGACGACGATGATGATGTTGATGGTGGTGATCAAGACGCTGGGGAGGGTGATGCTGAGTAATTGTGAGACCTGAAGTAGAAGAGGAGGAGGAGATGATGAGAGGGAGAGGAGAGGAGGAGGATGCAAAGAGGAGATGAAGAAAAAAGCAAACGCGGGGTCCGTGTTGTGTCATGCGGTTCACAGTCAGAGCGAGTGTTCTCGTGGTCTCAGGAATTCCGATTGAATGATGATAGAGCTCTAAATCTAAGAATGGCCAAGTAGATAGCTTAAACAATAATGATATAGAGAAAAGCACAGAAAAATGCAAGAAAAATGAGTTTCTGAACAAATTGCAACCAATGGAATCTTCTTTATTTACCATCGGGTGTCAATCAACGCGGGCTGTAGGCGGGGCTTGCGCCGCGTACCGTCATCACTGCGCGCGACGCCCTAGTCCAGTCGAGTTGTCTCAAAACGAACGAACTCTCATCACTCGGAAAGCGATTACAGTAACGGCCTCGTCGTTGTGTGTAGTTACCTGTGTTAGCCATTACACACAGGTGAACCGAACTGTGATGAGATACCGTAGATTCTGTGTTGTTTTTCAAGGTAAGAGTTTTGTTAGTGACCAGTTTTATTTATATTTACGTTTATTATATTTTTATGCCATGAGTTAAACCAACAAGCCAGTTCGAGTTGTAACGAATAAGTCAGCTAGATCTATTCTAGACCTCTAGTCTAGCTAAAAGCGGTACTTTCTTTACCTGAAAAGTGACTGCCCTCGGGTCAGTATTTATGTCCAAATAACTTCTAGCGGGTCGTTGGTGTCGGCAAATTACTACGGCTCAAGAGGTGATCTCGAGAATTTACCTACTCTCTAAATGTGATCGCTTTGATCGTATCTGAAGGAGGTACTGAGTGTTTGGAAACTCTTGTCGTGCCTCGATAGGTTAGCAATGGTCGAACCTAGCTAGTCTCAGGGACCTTTTTATGACTGACCGTAAGAGCGTGTTTCGTGTCACTTATAGTAGAGGTGTCTACAGAAGGAAAATGTCTCAGTTCTTTTACTATGTGAGAATATATCTATACAATAGTGTTCAATAATAAATATGCAAATCTGTCTATTTAGGCCTAGAGATTGAATAAATAATGTTTTTTATCACTCAAGGTAAATAAAACCAATGTATAGATCTATAGTTACCAACAAAACATCTTTTTTGTTGTTGTTGTAACAATATGAGTTGATGTTACTAAATAATAATTTTTTTTGAATGAGATAAAGGGTCTAACAAGGTCTTTTTTTTTTGGTTGATAGTAAGGCTCTATTTAAAAGAATAGATAAAAATCTTAATCAATAGATAGGAATGATATTCTACTTTTAACTCATACTTACATAAAAAAAAGAATGAAATATAAAATCGCTTGATAGAGTAAACAAAATTTGAGCTTTAAGTTAAAAAAAACAAACCCAAAACAACCCAGTTTTAAATGGAAGTGTCAAGTTGTCCACACAGGAATAAAAAGATTAAAAAGATGAACAATATTATAGAAAAGCAGGACTGACATAAAAAAAAAAGACTGAAACCACTAAGAGAGTACATATGAATATTCATTTTTTAGAACAATTATCAGTAAGCACTACTGAACTCTTTGACTCCTATAAAAGAAAAACAATGGTGAACAACTCTTGTACACAGAAGCAAGAAAAAACCCAGACAAACTTGCATAAAAGAAAAATTACAAACCTAGGGTAAAAGAATCTGGAATATGTATAGAAGCATGAGAAATAAAATAATGAAAATAAATTTAAAAATTCCAAGCAGCTAGAATAATTTATAAATGGAAAAAAAAAATTCTGCATTGAAAGAAATAATATTTAATAAATTGAACTTTCAAAATCATACACACAATAGTCTGGCTGCACACAGATATGGCGAGTCATGGTTAAATGAAACACAATTGACTCAATGTAACTTTTAGTTTATGAATCTCCTTGATGTTAATCTTCTCCTATGAATTTGTTTCTATACTGCATAGTAATATATAATCTTTGACAGATAATCGGGACGAAGTTGTCCTGGTCAGAATGTTTTATGACCCTTAAACTTTTGTCTATAAAAATAATAAATTTGAATACTATGAACTAATTTGACAGAAACTGCTTATGAATTATAGTTTTTATTTTTGTGTGTTTGAATTTTGCATCATAAATAGTTTGTTACTTGTTAAAAGGTCTTCTAAGATTTTTTGACAAATGTCAAATATATCCAATAAGACATGTACTGAAATACAATTTTTTTAAAATTCCTTTTTCTATCCAGGTGTACAGTGAAATACTGAGGATATGTAAGCTCCACAAGCCACGACCATGGGATTATATCCATTGAAGCCATCCAACATAGAAAGGAAGAAAGCTTCTATGGATCAAGCAAGACTTGTGAGAACATGTTGATAATGGCATCCGAGTGCAGAGCACCTCCAAGAGTGAAAATGAGAAAAAAAGACTTGATTCACATGCTAGGGATGTGGATGTTCCTTGTGTTATTTCTTGCTGCTTTTGCCCAAGGCCAAGGGCCAGGCAGTATAGAATGGAATATGTTGGAGGAAGTGGAAGTGGGTTACAAGATAGGTTCTCTTGATTTTATTCCGGATTATAGATTCACATTCCCAGATTCAACGGATTTATTTGCAATTAATGAGCAAGGCGAAGTTCATACCTTAAAGCGGATTGACAGGGAGTCTCTAGAGGATCCTGTCGTTAGGTTGTTTGTTGTAGCACAACCAGATAATTCACAGGATAAACAGTTCAACTTCAATTTGGTGATTACCGTGCTGGATATAAATGACAACGGCCCATCATTTGGCATGAACGGTGCTAATGAGAGAATTTCATTCCAGGAAGATGCTCGTATCAATCAGACTAAAAGCATTGTCACTGCCACCGACCCAGATGCTGGTGAAAATGGCACTGTGGTAGAGTATGAAATTGTCTCAGGTAACGATAATGGTATGTTTGGGCTAGATTTTTCAGGACTCCCTCTTATTTTGTATATAGTCAAAAAGGGTTCAGAGCATTTTGACAGAGAGAAATTGGACTCATACCAGTTGCAAATATCAGCTCGTGACAATGGTGCTCAGCCAAAATATGGCTTCATAACTGTTGATGTCTCTATCATCGATGTAAATGATAACACACCAACATTTGATCTGAGTGAGTACACCACACAAGTCAATGAGAGTGCTCCCATAGGCACATCTGTCTTTCGTGCTGAGGCTTCGGATAATGACATAGGTTTCAATGGGGAGATAATTTACCGGCTAGATGACAGCACCAGGCAGTTCAGTATTGATGAAAATACTGGAGTCATTAGAACTTTAAAATCACCCTTAATGTGTAATCGAAGATGTGGGCGATCATCAGAGTCACCCTGTAATCCCAACAGCTGTTTTATCCTTGTTGAGGCAAGTGATAAGGGACTTAACTCCTTGACAGCCAGGGCCTATGTATATGTTGAAATATTAGATGAAAATGATCACAATCCAGAAATTGTTTTCTTTTTCCCCTCAAATAACGAGTCACCAGTTACTACTGTATCTGTGGATGAAAACGCTGCGCTGAGCACTCCTGTGGCAAGCATAAGTATCAATGACGACGATACAGGACCAAATGGGGAGACCTCGGTCACTATCATCAAAGGCAATGAAGAAGGCTACTTCAAACATTTCTACTATACTAATCCTCTTGCAAATGTCAACGAACTACTGATCAAGAAGCCGTTGGATCGTGAGACAATCAACAAGTTTAACCTTACATTTGTTGCAACAGACAAAGGAAATCCTCCTCGTACAAGTACCGCCCACTTGATCATCCTTGTCAATGATGCCAATGACCACTATCCACAGTTTCTTCACTCACAGTACAAAGTAACTATGAGTGAGTTGTCCAAACCTAACTCATTTGTTGCTAATGTGAAAGCCACTGACAAGGATGAAGGCGTAAATTCCTTACTTACTTATGATATCACCTCTGGAAATCAATTAGGCTGGTTTCGCATCGACCCTGAAACTGGGCTGGTAACTACTAAGGGTATACTGGACCACGAAAAGATGTCTCAGGTGTTTCTCAATATTTCCACCCACGACGGAGGGTCTGAGCCCAAGTACAATCACACCTCTCTTACCATCGACATTTTGGATGAGAATGACGTCGCCCCGATATTCGAGAAAGAGTTTTACCTAAAAGAACTCTTTGAAAACCAACCACCTGGTACAGACATTGTAAAGGTGAAAGCTGAGGATTTTGATGAAGGTGTAAATGGGACTGTACGTTTTTCAATCCATCCTGACACTGAGCTTAAGTACCCCGGTGCCTTCAGTGTGGTTCCATCGTCTGGACAAGTGGTAGCGGAGCAACGTTTTGACAGGGAAGATAAGTCAAGCTACATTATTAAGATTATCGCCCATGATGGAGGCACGCCAGTATTATCCTCCACTGCCTCCATTGAACTTATCATACAAGACGAAAACGACAACAGCCCCATGTTTGCCCCAGAGATCAGCTATGTCAATGTTTTCGATACAGATCCTAACGTTGTTGAGGTAATGAGAGTGACTGCCTCAGACAAAGATATAGGAGAGTTTGGGAAAGTGTCATACTCTTTGAAGAACTACTTTCAAAATTTTGAAATCGATAGGTCTTCAGGGGTCATATCTACCAAACGGCAGCTTCAGCGGAATCAGGTTTACATTCTTACAGTCACTGCTGTTGATGGGGGAGAAAGGACGTCAGAAAATGATGCCACTGTGAACATAATAGTCACAAGTACATCCAGTGTTGCTCCCGATTTCACCAAGGATTCTTATGAGTTTAATGTGACAGAGGATAGCAGTGACGAACAGCCCAAGATTGGCCGAGAGGTGGGAAGAGTGGAGGCCACCTTTTCTCCCTCATCTCCTTCCAGTATTGTATATGCTATCACTGGTGGTGACAGTGAGCGTATATTTCAAATGGATACAATTGATGGAATTGGTGTCATAACCTCAAGGTTAGTGGTGGATAGAGAAGAAAAGGATGAATATAGTTTAACAGTCATTGCAGTTGCTGGTGAAAAGATAAGCTCCAGGAAAGTCACCATCCTTATCAAAGATGTCAATGACAATTCTCCCGTTTTTGTAACGGAAACAACCGAAGCTGATGTGTTGGAAAATTGGCCAGTTGGACATAACGTTTTCCTGGCTCAAGCCGTGGATAAAGATTATGGACTGAACAAAAGAATTGTATACGCTTTATCTACAGATGAGAGTATGACAAATGTTTTTACCATCGATTCAGACAGTGGTGTGATATCTCTGGCTAAGAGTCCAAGACTTTTGCCCAAGGACACTATTTCTCTTACAGTCACTGCTAAAGATGCAGGCGTACTACCACGATCAAAATCCATGAAAGTTGTAATTCGTGTGATTGACGAAAACGACCACACCCCTCTCTTTCCCAAATCACAGTACGAGTTGTTTTTGTCAGAGCACCAATCCGTCAACCAGAAAGTCATGGTGCTTCACGCCGTCGATCATGATGTAGGGCGGAATGGAGACCTGACCTACACCATCATCCGTGGGAATGAAGATAAAAGGTTTGGTATATTTCCAGATGGGTCACTCTATCTGGCCCATTTTTTGGATAGAGAGACGAAAGACATGTACTCGCTGACCGTAATGGTTCAGGATTCGGCCGAGAATCCAAGACACTCTGCTGTAAATGTGTCCGTGTATATAAAAGACGAAAATGACAACGCTCCACACTTTGAGGAAGCGGTCTATGACTTTAGCGTGAAAGAAAACTCTCAGCCAAACACCTACATTGGATCAGTAAAAGCAACGGATGCGGATTTAGGACGAAATGCCGAAGTTGTGTATTCCTTGGAGAAAGGAAATATGAATTTCACCATTGACGCAATCACCGGAGCAGTGTACACCGCCAAAGTGTTTGATCGGGAGTACATTTATGAGACAACTGGAACTTCGTCCTACGGTTTTACCGTCATTGCCACCGACAACGGTTTGCAGAAGATGCAGTCAAAAGTGGTCGTCAATGTACGTGTTATCGATGAAAACGACAGTCCCCCAGTTTTCGTTTCTAGAGTGGATACTTTTGATGTTATGGAGAACGCAGAAATCGAGGAGGTTGTTGTGACCATGAGTGCTGTGGATGCAGACGAAGGTAGCAATGCTGCTGTGACATACTCTATCGTGGATGGGAATGAGGATGACAGGTTTAGAATTGATGTAGCCACTGGCAGAATCATATTGAAGCAGTCACTTGATAGAGAAGACGTGGACCGGTACATTCTCACCATCAGAGCCACTGATACCGGAAGTTCTGAGCTCCAGGAGACGGAAGTGCAAATAGAAATAATTGTCACCGATTACAACGACAACCCCCCAGAGTTTGTCTCTTTCCAGCCTTCTATCGATGTCAGGGAGGATACTATTCCTGGTGAGACTTTGGTTGTTTTCTCCGGCACGGACAAGGACATGAGAAACAATGGGAAGCTCCGGTTTGTTATCGTATCTGGAAATGATCTTTTCACACTGGACATGCATTCCGGGAAATTGTTTTTGTCAAGAGAACTCGACTACGAAAGTGAGAAAGTGCACCGGTTGAATATTACTCTTTCAGACTCAGGTTTCCCTACCCACACTGTGGCTGAGATGTTTTCTGTGTCAGTCATTGATGTCAACGACAATGCACCAAGATTTACCGATGGCTTGTCCAAAATTCACGTTTCAGAGGACAAAAGTGTTAACTCCAACATTGCACAACTAAGTGCCGATGATAAAGATTCTGGAGAATACGGCAATGTTCAATTCTCAGTCTACAAACAGTCACCTGGAGGTTCAAATGTCTTCAGCATCCATCCCACCAACGGCCAGATCTCTTTAGAAGCTGAGCTCGACCGAGAGACTATAGATGCCTACGAAGTCACCATACACGCTGTAGACAAAGATAGTGATATCTCTCAAAGGAAAACCGCGGAGAAATCATTGACCATTATTGTCGGGGATGTCAATGATAACTCCCCTATTTTTCAATCCCCCTTCGCATTCCTAGTGGCTTATCCATCAGCCCGGGGCAGCACTGTGGCTACTTTGTCCGCAACGGACGCCGACCACAGCGATAACACCCGCATCAAGTTTTTCTTCCCAGAAGAAATGCCCCCTTTATTTAACCTCAACCCTAGCACCGGCACCGTATCGCTGAATCAAGCGTTGCCGTCTTCCCCTCTGTCATACGACATATCCGTCGCAGTCTCCGACAACGAGGACATTCTTATGGCACGCACCACCACGACAACCATCCGGCTTCTTCTGTACACCAGCGGGGGAGCCGGTCCACAATTCCCGCCAAACAGGATCTCACCGACCATCACGGAGAATGCCCGGATTGGCACCAGTATTGTCCGGATGACGGCCATCCCATCCACTTCCTCACTGCCCATCACTTACTACATGACCAAGGTCATTGGCCAGGGTCAGGCCTACGGCAGTCTTTTCACCATTGATGGCAATGGAATTGTTTCTTCTGCCGATGAATTGGATAGAGAAAAGCTTCCGGCCAGTTTTGTATTGGATATTAGCGCTATTGAAACGGAAGGGACGGAGCAACGGGCCACTACGATTCAGGTAGGATAAACTTACCCTTCGTGCGCTTGTCTGTTTTCTTTCTATACGCCTTTATCTAAACTGTCCTTTCTAAAAGTGAAATAGGTACTTTCGAGTAATTTCCTTTTATGTTCACCGGTATCCAATAACAACGAAACAAGCAAAATGCAATTTTCAAGCCATTTAAGATTATGGGGATTATTCTGTTAATTCAGTACACATATATCGACGATCTCATATCATATCAACACACCATATCATTATATTGAAATCGTATATGAGTTGGCAAGGCACTTTGGGGGGGGGGGGGGGGGGGGGGGGCTAATTAA
>JAUEKZ010134990.1:12500-15155 GCA_031471865.1 Melibe leonina | reverse complement strand
GGTGTTCTGGTGCGTCTCTTACTCCTTCCTCTTGAAACTTCCACAGAATTTGATCAGGAAGGGATGTCTTATGGCTCTTTCAATTCAAGTGAATTTGCTAAAAATGGGTATAGTTTTATCTGACCAAAGTAGTGAGTGATTTTGATTTAACACCGCGAAGTTGTTCAATGTCTGCCAAGTTTGTAAGTCTTGATATCATCATTGATCATTTCATCATTCATTATAATCGTAATCTCCCATGTTGAAAACTCGTTTGTTGTGATTGTTGCTTAGAAATTGAATAGTTTTTATCCAGTGTGATCATGTATGAATTTAATCACCCCTGTCAAGTGTAACCTCCAATGTTCAATGTTATTTGGAAATTGTAGTTTGGCGCTTTGAGACTGTTGTGGACGGGGTAAAGTGCGTTAGCAAAACTTTGTATTATTATTATTATTATTGTTATTATCTTTATTATTAAGTCTGACTTATCAAACAAAATATACAAAAATTTTCAAAATGTACATGTTCTTCTTATGAAGATAAATTAAATTTTAATCAACTGGCACATGCCAAAAGCCTGAATTTTAGGCTTTTGTTATCTGCATTTAAATATCATTTAACTGGTGTGCGTCTTGGCTTACTTGATTAAGACTCTTAAGGTGTGTGTCCACTGGTAAGTTTTAAGAATAGAAAAAAGGATTCCAAAATCGCACCAATTGAAACACCCAAGACATTTCCATTCCTTTTTTCTATTCCTAAAACCTACCAGTGGACACACACCTTTAGATGTCTTTCGCGTTTCAGCCAAAATGTCGAGTCGCGTTGGCTGTCTCCAATATTTCTTGTGTAAGATCTCTCCAGTAGTGACAATGGTCTGCTTCGATTCTCAATCAATTCTCAACGTTAACTATCTGGTATAAGGACAGGAATATCTTGAAGGTTTTCTTTTTAGTTCATATGATTAGTAGTTTGAGAAATAACCTCGGGATTGAAAAGGTTGGGCCAACTTACAACGATTCCTCGTGTGTTAACGTTTGGGACTTTTCCTCGTAGACCAGGGGCAGCCCCAATTAAATGGCAGCGGATAAAGGCGAAGACGAAGCGTGAATTAGGAGAATTCTATTCTAGATTTAACTTGATTCACATTCTTGGGCGTTAGGGTGTTTAGTTTTTTTTAACCTGATCCTGAATTAAGCGAAATTTAGAGATTTCTTAGGCTCAGACTTCTTGTCATTTTATTTCTCCTACTTGTCTTCACTTCTTTTTTTTCTTTTTCTTCTTCTATTTCGTCTATTTCGTCTTCTTCTTCTTCTTCTTCTTCTTTTCCTTCTTCTTCTTCTTCTTCTTCTTTTCCTTCTATTTCTTCTTCTTCTTCTTTTCCTTCTATTTCTTCTTCTTCTTCTTCTTCTTCATTTTCTTTTGCTTCTATTTCTTCTTCTTCTTCCTTTTCCTCTCCTTCTTCTTTCAACGTTTCCAACTCAGTGCGGGATGGCTATTATCAAGCTCCAAACTCCCAAAGTATCGTCTTCTTCCTCCAAAATCTGTCAGAGCGGAAGTTTGTGTCTGAGATGTGGCTCAGTATAATATTTGATATTATAACGATATCATAACGATATTCATTTGCACACAACGGGATATTGGGACACCATATCCAACGTTAATATCCCAGGATGTACAAACACAAAATGACAACAGTCCGACGAAGAGAGAGAAAGGGAGGGGGAGGAAGAGAGAGAAAGGGAGGGGAGGGAGAGGAAGAGATAGAAAGGGAGGGGTGGGGGGAGGAAGAGAGAGAAAGGGAGGGGGAGGGGGGAGGAAGAGAGAGAGAGAGAAAGAGAGGGGGAGGGCGGGGAGTAGAATGATGCTATGCATTGTCTTGAGTATTATTCTTCAAGCCCTTTATGGATTGTCTCTTCCTTCAGGAAGCTGGTTGTGAGAATATACTTGTCGGATTCGGAAGTGGCTGTCGTCTGCACCATGACGAATTGTGCAAGAAGGCGTATATATATCCAGTCACCTGAAATTCAGGTTTTTGGCATATGTGTGTTCACTGATATCTGATTTATCTAGTATAGACGACGCAAATCTTGAGGATTTTGGAGTCATTGGCCTGAAATTCATGTTTTTGGCATATGTCTGTTCACTGATATCTGATTTATCTAGTATAAGAAGACGCAAATCTTGAGGATTTTGGAGTCATTGGCCCGATAACACTGTTATGTTGGTATAAGAATTTGCCAATTCATTGATAAACTCTGTTCTTCTTTCAGCCCATACTTGCCATTATTTCTATCCACATACACAAACGTGATTATAAATAGAAACAGGTAAACGGACTGGCTAGTACAGAGGAAATGATAACATCATTAGCTTGACATTAACGTGCATGCTTTTTTTAACCCTTTCATGATGAAAGAACAAAAATATGCAAAACCTTCAAAAGTCCACAATTTCTTGTGCCAGAAAAATCAAATTTCAGTTCACTAAAATCTGATTTTTCAGGTATAAAAAGATGCAAAACATGAAAATTTCGAAGTGTCTAGTAAGTAGTTTGTGATATGAGGTTAGCATTGAAAGGATTTAAACCAAACTTTACTTTCCGCGCCATGCAAAAAGACTTGAATACCTTTGGGTGGGTATCCAAATAAATGACATAGACTGTATAGATTATAT
>JAUEKZ010134990.1:0-7500 GCA_031471865.1 Melibe leonina | reverse complement strand
ACGGTATCGCCTCCTGGTTGTGATTTATGAACTGAAACCTGAGTGCAAAAAATTATAATATACAGCCCAAGGGCAAGACGGAGAGATTTTTAAAATATTTGGTATTGGAAAGCAGTAAAGTTGTTCACGAATGCATTTTATTATCAAACGCCCTAAAAAATGTGTATAACATATCTTCTTTGTTTGTTTAGTGGGGGATGAGAAAATGCTGAATGAAATAATTATACGTCGAAAGTTTATTAGATTTATATAATATATCCTGCAATCATGAATATATACATTAGGTACATGTAAAATGACAAAAATTAAAGGCTAGACTGTGATTAAAGAATGTTAACTTTTGTTTAGAATGAATTTCCTTTTATGCGGCGGCAAAGCTGAGAGAAATAAATAGAAGCCATGAATATTGAACGTCACCGTAGTTATAGGGAAATGAAAATGTTTGTATACTTTTTTTATACTGAGGCATTACTTCACGACAACCAACCACCAGGACGGTTCCTTAACTACCAATGTTGCTATCCAAATAATGGCGGATTGTTAGGGATCAACAACAATAATGCCTTCGAATGTCAATAAAAACAATTAAAGGAAACGCATTGCTTCATTTCTGACTTCTTTCAAATCTTAATTGATTTTATTTTATATAGATAATCAAGTCGAAATTACACGCAGCAAGATGTGTGAGGAAGGTAGGCCCAAACAATTCTTCATTATAGCGTAAGAGGTTGAGAATTTTGGAAATTAGTTTCATTATATACTCTATTCAGTTCTCGCTTGTTTTGTGACTTTAGATACAAAGATCTTGTTTTAAAATCAAACTAATAACTTCGGTAGGAATTGTATAGGTCTAAATAGAATTATTTCCTAAATTCTTTAAAAAATAATTCTTGCATTGGGCCCATGATTATGATGATGATGAGGATGATTAGCCAAGTAGCACCATCTGCTTTAGATGATATGCAAAAGAGGGGGAAAGAGGAAGCAGTTAGACTGGCAACAGATTGTTCCATGTTTTGTCAGAGGGTTCAAGAAGCAACGTCATACTATGGAACTGCTAACTGACTGACAGACTCTTTCAATGGGTACTCCCTTTTTGCAACATAAAAATTCGTAATTCAGCAAAAAAAGGACTTTTCCTTTCATGCAGATAAGTTCAGGGGTTTTTTTTTCAGATTCAATTTCAGGGCCAGGTACCAATTTAAAGTCTAAAGTGGTTTTTCTAATCTCAGAAAGAAAATCTGCTCACCAGAAGGATGGAACCCAGGATCCTCAGTGCCAAAGCCTATAATGCTCTCCCAAGCTAAAGCGCTGATTACAAGTTGAATCAGATGAATCAAAGTCAAACATTTTTATTCAGTTTATATAGAATAAAAAATTATGGAAACACAGTCAAATGGGGATAGCCAATAACCCTTCCCTTTCACAATATAAGGAATAAATCTATTTTGCAAGGCTTTCGTTCAGAAAAGAAGATGAAAAAAAAACCTAAAACCAACTTTGTAAATTCACAGGACCAGTCCAAAATGTTGCCTTCATGACAACAAAAGACCGGGAATTATTCCCTCTGAAAATGGCACAAGATCGTTTTGGCAATGAGATCTGTCCTCTTAGGGGAGCAGCACATCGAGGTCCTGGATGTTATGAAAATGAAGATGTAAGTACCTCTCGCAAACATATATTTTATTAAGTCTGTTTAAATTGTTGAAAAAGTGAAAATCTAAGAAAATATGTTTACTTTTCAGAAGTATGCAGATTCCTTTTTTTTTATTTTATTGTCTTTGTCTTCAAAATTCAGTTTGTCACTTAACAACAATATATTTGTATGTGAATCCATGTTTGTCTGCCTAATTCTTTTATTGCATGCGGAGGGGATTTTGAGGTCTGTAGGTTTTTTTGCTGATTGAGGATACAAAAAAACTGCTGAAGTGGTTACCTCTCCATGTTTCAAAAGCTTTTATTGGCAGTTTGTAAGGCAAGCACCATACCTATCCTTTACTTGGTCCCAGCTCTTATTTAAGTTCATATATTGATGATACTGCTTAAATCATCATTACTGGGACTATTGAAATCAAGTAGAGTAAGGAGAAAGTCTACAAAACGGAACAAGGGAAGGGATCTGAATCCATGCCGCTTCCAGCCTGAAACATTACTGTAGAAGGGAAAGGGGTAGGCCGCGGTTCCTTTTTTCTTGCGGGCATGTGAATATCTACATAACATGTGTATCATTGCTCATAGTGCAGTTCATTACTAAGCAGTTTCCTCAGTGGAAGAGGGTTTGCCTTTGTTGGTACTGGTTGTTCAGGGTTTGGATCCTGGTTGCTGAAACAATTTACTTTGCAGTCGCTATCCCTCATGGCACTCGGCATTATGGGTAACATGCCATAAGCATGGTCAAGTGTCAGCATAGGGGACTAGGTGAGATATTCAGCCATGATCGTTATGTTGGGGCGTGTTAACAAGTAAACAATTGCAGTGTCACTGACGTCTTATTACTTACTTTAATCTGTATCTACTTACCATATGCAACACACATCTCAGTTGACACACAACAGATAACAAAGACCAATAGATAAAGTTGATGGTAGTTGATAGTAGTAAAATATAATCTGAAATAATTTCGAAAACCTCATGTATTTCAGATTATCTATTGTGTTCTGCAATCATGTTACTTTGTGTTTCAGACATATGTCAATGTAAAAAAAAAAATTTTTTAAAAGAAAAAATGTAAACTTACTGAATGTCCTTTCATTGATATTGCATAGAAAAAAACTTGGGAATTCCAAATCATGTTGACTTAAACCAAAAGTCAAGATATCTGAGTTCTACTGTAATATAAAGCTTTGTAACACTATTTTTTCTAAATACAATATAAAGAGAAGTAAAATTTTCTTTATTTATTCCCAAAGAAATTATTTATGTTTGGAGCCTGTCCTAGAGCAAGACTGGGACCGTCCGTCCAGCATCATCAACAGTACAGGGTGACAAATCTGTGTAAAGAAGTTGCAATCATGGATAGAGATCATCCATCTTCAAATTGTTTTATTAATAATATTTACTTTTCTACATTTCTTCCCAGAAAACAAATTTCATCTATCAAGTTGACAACAACCTAACTAGTATTAAAGGCTACACAATGGGTGCCAGAACAGGGCCTCGACTCATGAGAGATGTTCAAGTGAGAATAACTACTTAGACTAGAAAATTAAAACTTTTCTTTAGCAATTTACAAATCTGCAAGTTTTGTAAGTGATACCTGCTCAAAATTTATAATAGTTGAGGCCTTACATAAGAGATCTAACTCTATTTTGTTTAGGACATTTTCCTCAAATTCTGCTGTAACCTTTAACCGAGCAGGGTACAGACATAAATCAAAAGCAGGAAAAAAAGACTGAGGAATGCAGAATACAAAACATACCATAAATAAGAGCCTATGCTCTCTTACTCTTCAAATGCTTTGAGGTTTTGATGTAAAACATTATAGAACGCACTTTAATATTATTGTTATTATTATTGTATATTACTATTATTTCATGTCTTATCATATAACTTTCAAATATTTTATAGCATACTCCATCCTAGTATCTATTATAATACAAACCTTTTTAAAGATATAGCAATGCCAACAAAAAAATTTTTTTTTTTTAGATTTTACACCGGTAACCATAATTTTTTTTAAACTATAGTCTATCTCTTGTGAGCAAAATGCTTTTTGAATTTTTTAAATCTATCAAGAAATTAAAAAAATTATTTAACTTTAAAACACGTGTCAGGTTGGATGACCCATATATAAAAAAAATGTTTTTTTACCAGAACAAAAGTGACGTACAAGAAAGAAGAAATACCGCTGACATTAATAAAATATAACCCTTCTTCTGATTGGATGCCAAGTTTCATTCATATCCATCGAAAAACAATTTCTTTAATAATTATTTTTAATATTTACTCTCGAGAGGTTTTGTCCCGTGAAATCGGTCATTTCATGGACCCGTTTTTCATCACTGACAGAGCGCACATGTTGGCATTGCTAAAAAATACATTCAAAACAAAGGTTATACCTAATTTACCTTTGATTTGTTTCTCCAGTTTAAGACACCTTGTCCAACAGAATACCAGCAACACTGCACCGATCCCATGACATTTGAGACGGCAAAGGAACCTTTTGAAGCAGGTGCTGATAGATTTCCTGTGTACAAAAGGGATTTGGTCGATGTTGTACCAGGGTAAGATCACTTGGTTGTTTTCTATTTCTTTTATCTGTTTATCTATGAAAAAGAGAAGTATTTGTTATTCGCAACTAGTAAATTAATTGTTTTATCTCAAAATAAAACCCAAGACCATGTTGTGGACAACGCAATAAATTGTCAGATGCAGCATACCATAATATTCATTTTCAGGACTGACCTACATTTTATGTAACGTAAATCATTTTTACATAATTATATTCACTCTTTGTTACAAAGACTGTAACACTCAGTTATACCCAGCCAGGTCAGTCCGTTAATCGGAAAAAGATGAAGAAGAAGATGAAGAAAAAGATGAAGAAGAAGATGAAGAGGCTCATTCCTCTCATGCAAAAGTCCTTTTATTTCTCAAAGCCAGTAAAAACTAATCAGATTCCAACTGCAAACTCAAGCTTTCTTAGTTTGTTGGTTCTAATATTGTTTGTGCATGTTTATGTTTTACAGAGCAGGGGCATATGAACATAAAATTCCAAGAAATAGAAAAGTTCAGTGGCATCAGTCGTTTGGGGGAGCCCCAATCCTTTTGCCAAGTATCACATTGAGAAGTACCATAGATAAAAACACAGAAAAGGTAAGACAATTGACACTTTAGTTGGAAGTATTGTTTGGTTTTGATTTGATTTCTAGTTCTACTTTTTGGTTTGGAATCACTTAACTGGTTTTTATTATTCGTTTGTCTGATGTTTAGATGTACCTGTGGGGGGAAAAATCCTTCATTTTTATCAGGGAATTCCTTAAATGATAGCAGCTTTGATAATGATTTGAGTATAAATTTAATCTTAGCATAGCATCATGTAGAAAGTGCTCTGGAATTTAAGATTTAAGGATGGAAGATCAGGAATCAGCAGACATATATTGTGTAGTATATTATTGAACATCAATATTGAAATAAGTTTTAAGAGCTGTAAAGGGCGATAGACCTGAGCCATTAGAACAAAGTTGAGACAGTGTGAGACGGACTTGTGAAAATAACTGCCACCCTCTGGACAGGACGCTGGTCTCTCTAACATTTATAAGCTCCCACCCTTTGTACAGGACTTTGGTCAATTGTTTATTACTTTCCTAACTTGGTTGTTACTTATTTAGAAAATGGAGTCATGTGACACAGTTGGAGCAATCTATTTTTTTCAATGTGAAGAGTTGTCAAAGGCTTCAGCAAATTCTAATTTGTTCTTTTCTTTCTTCACTTTTCAGCTGTATAGCACAAAAGGAGAGAGGAAATACCATAAAAAACTTGCCTACTTGAAACTCTACTACTAACTGAAGATTCCTACAGAAAAAGTTAATAAGTAAATGAAACGGTTGTGAAAAAAACTTTATTATTTTTTGTTAAACTTTAACATTACTACAGCCTAAAGGGAGAAAATTTATTCATGCATTTCTAACCCTTTTTTTTTTTTTACCTTTGTCACATTTGAATTGGCTTTTTTTCATTTCATTATGAACAAGGAGTTTTATAACACATATATTTTTATTTGGGCCGTCTTGAATTTACTTGTAAAATTCATTTTGGCCACAATTTTGCTTACTTAGACACAGCTCTGCCTTCACAGATATTATTGAATTTTCAATTCTCAATGGAATTAAATGAGAATAATGAATGGTAGTTTTAGATGCACTGTTCAGTAAAAAATAGTTCAGAAAAGAAACTTTGCTTTGAGCCATTAGAGCTTATAAGTAAGCATCATTCCTTTAGACAATGTGGGATTAAAGCAGGTCAAAAAGAAAATACTGAAGAATGTATTTTTCATTTGCCAAGCATCATTTTGTCCATACTTGTATATAATTATGAGATTTGTTTTTGTTCCATGACAAGAAGTTTTGTATCAGTAGGACCTTATGATAGTATCAATAGTCATTGTTTAATCAACTTTACCATGAACCCTGCCTGAGGCTTGAATTATATGATTTGGCAATCACTGTTTGTTATTCATTTTTAAAAATTATGCTGCACATCTCATGTCACACCAGTATTGAATAAAGCATTGAATTCACTGCAAGCTGTGTGGCAGATCCAATGCCTTGGTCGTAGTTTTGTCCATTGTTTGGTGTCTGTGGATGGATTGGCTGGGGCATGCACTCTGGCGGGTAGGCATGTATGTGTATGCGTGTATGTGTGTACGTGTATGTGTATGCGTGTAGGCATGTATGTGTATGCGTGTAGGCATGTATGTGTATGGGTGTGTTTTTCAGTGTACAGATCTCTGGCGTTTGTGTGCTAACCCTTTCAGAGCGAGGCCTGATTCTAACCCACCTGAAATAAACAAAATTCTTGAAAATTTATGTGTTCTTAAACCCTATAAATCAGATTTCAGTGAACGGACAAATGCCAATAGCCTGAAATTTAGGCTTCTGGCATATGTCAGTTCACTAAAATCTGATTTACCTGATATAAGAACAGGCAGATCTTGGACTGACATAAATAATAAGCCAAAATTCTGAATTTCAGACGCTCGGCATGTGTCAGTTCACAGAAATCTAATTTATCTGGTATAAGATCAGGCAAAGTTTTGAAGATTTTTATATAACTAGTTAGCAATTTGAAAACAAAATATGCATGCATGTATTTGTCAGCACAAATGTGTGTGTGCGTGTGTTCATGCATGTGTGTGAGTGTTTTTTAGTGTTTGTGCGCACGCGCGTGTATGTGTTTGTGTGTGCGCGCACTTGATAGATATAATGTGTCTATTAGTGTATGTGTGTACATGTGCGGTAATGCATGTGTATGAGTGTGAATAAATGTGTGTTTGTCAGTGTGTGCATATGTGTGTTTGAGTATCTATAAGAATTACAGTGAGATAAAACATCACACAGAACAAACAGATCTTGCAACACCAGGTACCCATTTTCCTCCTAAATAACAACTTCTGGACTTCACAAAACAGCATACCCGGTAATAGCTTCACACAGCTCTCCACCTTTCAAATCTTCTTCTCTCTCCTGCTCCTCCTCCTCCTCCCGCTGTGTCCTTCTCCCTCACCACCAAAAACCTCTTATCTCCCCCACTCATCACAACTCATCCATTTACCATCTCACATTCTCACTCACCACCAAAAACCTCTTATCTCCCCCACTCATCACAACTCATCCATTTACCATCTCACATTCTCACTCACCACCAAAAACCTCTTATCTCCCCCACTCATCACAACTCATCCATTTACCATCTCACATTCTCACTCACCACCAAAAACCTCTTATCTCCCCCACTCATCACAACTCATCCATTTACCATCTCACATTCTCACTCACCACC
>JAUEKZ010134880.1:0-15155 GCA_031471865.1 Melibe leonina | reverse complement strand
GAATTTCAGTGGCCTTATATATGTCAAAAAGCCTGAATTTCAGTGGACTGATATATGCCAAAAGCCTGAATTTCAGTTGAATGATATATGCCAAAAGCCTGAATTTCAGTGGACTGATATATGCCAAAAGCCTGAATTTCAGTGGACTGATATCTGCCAAAAGCCAGAAAGCCTGTGATCATGGAAGTTGTTTTTTTTCATTCATTTTATTGACAATATGAGTTTAACGTCATAATGACAACATGCCCGCATTTAAGTGAGTATCGCTTACCTTTTCCCCACTCCTAATAACACAATTAATTATGTGTGTAAGTAAAGTGCGTTCATTGTTGTGAGTGTTTTATCACACCCCATACCGTGACAGTCGAGACCTCGATCCCTTTCTTTGACCTATTGAATTCGTGGCTTTTGAGTTATTCATTATGCTTAGTATGATGGTTCTTTTGTTAGTTGTGTTCGCTGCAAAGCAACTAATGCTAATGATGTATTATATCGGTTCGTCTTTGTGACATAACTCTCTGACTCCTGTTCGAATATTCATATCAATAGCGATATATAGGCATAAAAGTCCATACTCTCAGAGGGGCAAGAAGACAACGCCGCGTCTTACAGTAATCGGCTTAAGCTGAGATGGTGCTGGGGATTTTATCGATTCCCCCATCCAACGGACTATCATCCTGTCGTTCACCTCCTTTGCCCAAAAGAGGATTACCGCAGTTTGTCCCATTCTCGAAAGCTGTAACCTTTTGCCTCAAACCCGAACAACCGATCAAGTGAAGCTCTTATGAACAAGTTAGAGGTCTTTTTGGTTTTATGTGAGAGTCATGAAAGTGGGTACAGCTTTGCAGTTTGTGGTTTACTCTTAAATCAAGTCAACTGTAGTAACTTTCTTTGATATGAATGTTAGATAATACAATCAAGACTAAGCTTTACACGAGATATTCGAAAAAGGGGCTACAACCACCTGGGTCTCCGATGGAGGTAATGGAGGGGAAGCGGGTTTGACTTCGATCAGAAATAGTACAGAAAGTCTTATATGTTACCTCTAATGATAACGTCGAACAAATGTTTAATGGTGATAAAAACAATGTTTGTAATACCAGTAATAATAATAATGATGATGATAACAATGATAATAATAATTACCATTATTATTATAATAATAATGATGATGATAATAATACTAATTATAATAAAAATGATAATAATAATAATTATTATAATTAGAAGATAAAAATGATATACAGAATCAATACTGTCTTTCTGTTAGTGACGATTTCAAAGGCAGTATTCAGCATTTCCTCCTCATTCTCATCCTCTAGTCACCTTCCTTCTCCTCCTACCTTTTTTCCTCAAATTCCTCCATGTCTTCTCGTCTTGGCAATTCCATTATTGTAATTATTTACCTTGCTATGACGAGATATAATTATTTGAAAAAAACAAAAACAAAAAACAAACAAAAAAAAAGCAAATGGCCTTCATTTTAAAAATAATTGTTTGATAGGTACACAAAGTAGGAAATAATCACCATTTCCCCTATTAGATAAAGTAGCTCTTTTTTCCTTTATATTTTTTCTTTCTTTCTTTCCTTCACTCTTTCTTTCTATCATTCCCTCAGTTTTGTCCTTCACTAATTTTTTTCATCTTATCCTCGTTCTCCTCTTACTCCTTCTTCTTCATCTTCTTCTCTTGTTCCTCGTCTTCTTCTTCTTCTTCTCCTTCTCCTTCTTCTTCTTCTTCTTCTTCTTCTCCTTCTTCTTCTTCTTCTTCTTCTTCTTCTCCTTCTACTTCTTCTTTTTCCTCTTCTTCTTGGTTCATCTCTTCTTGTGGTTTTTTTCTTCTTCTTAGAATACTCTGGTGCCTAAATAAACCTAATGATTGCAACAAAACAACACTTCTGTTTTATAGAGCGCTAGGACTTAAATTCAAAATAAACCCATCGACCCAGCTATAAAACTTGTCTTGGTCGACTAACTTCTGAAGTAAGATCTTCACATTTTCGTCGACTCGATACACCTAATTAAACAACCGTTAATTAAATGTTCACACTTTTTATACGTTCATGAGTACTTTATTGTACTGGTACTGTACACTTTGCCATTATCGATCAATTTCGGCCGGCTCATTATTCATTTGGCTCCAGTTTGCTTGGCAAAGGTAACAATGCTAAGGATAACAATAAACGACTTCATATCAGATGTAGTTTGTCGATTTTTTCTCCGCTACTGTAGAATGGTTTATGGGTCTAGGCTTGTAACAGAGTAGAATAACAGAGTGTGTATTATTTAAATACAAAAGAAAAAATGTACCGGCAGAGAAATTAAACAAGATTTAGTCGGGTGGAGGATTTAATTTTGAATGAAATGACTATTATGTTGGGTAACGAGTGAGAGAAGATTGGTGGAAAGAGGCTTAGGGAGGGAAAGACTAAGAATGACAGACGGGGTAAAGAAAGAAAGAAAGAAAGAAAGAGAGAGAGAGAGAAGAGAAAGATAGACTGAGAGATGCGGAGAGAGAGGGAAAAAGAGGGAGAGAGAGAAAGACAGAAAGAGAGACCGAGAGATGCAGAAACAGAGAGAGAAAGAGAGAGACAGACAAAGAGAGAGAGAGAGAGAGAGAAAAAAAGAGAGAGAGAGAGAGAGAGAGAAAAAAAAGAGAGAGAGAAAGACAGAAAGAGAGACAGAGAGAGAGGCAGAAACAGAGAGACAGACGAGACAGAGAGAGAGGCAGAAACAGAGAGACAGACGAGACAGAGAGAGAGACAGGGTAGGGGGGGGGGGAGGAATACTAGAAGTGGCACCGCTATATACAATTTAGTTTAAGCTTCTCCATCCCCTTCTTCCTCCTCATCTACAGGATGACTCGTTAGGGCTGCTCTCATTTGTCATTATGTCATGTATATATAGATGACCAGCCTTACGGATAAATAATATTTTTCTGAGGAAATTATTCATTTTTTTAAAAATACAATGCCAAGTTGGTTGGTTTTCGAGGCCTCAACAAGCGTCTTTTCAGGCACTAATATTTTGACTCTAGACAAGTGCCGCCTCACAGAGAGAAACGGAGATCTCTCTGACATAGCTACAGCATACTGACACCCCTCCAACCAGTTTGAGTACTTTTCCGGAAATGCCGAATAACGCCTGATGAAAAAACAAAAACAAAGCCGGAATACCCAATTTTTATTGTCAACTTTTTAGGTATGTCTCCGTCAGGATTCGTTCACAGCGAGGTCTGATTCTAACCAAACAGAATATAACACAATATTCAAAACTCGCGTGTTTTGTACTAGATAAATAAAATTTCAATGGACGGATATTTCAAGCTTTTTCATATGCCTGTCCACTGAAATTTTATTTATCTGGCATGAAAACTGGAAAGTCTTGAAGATTTTGATGTCTCAAGTTTGTAGTTTGAGAAACAACCTTAGCATAGCACTGAAAGGGTTAAGGCGAGGGTTCCTCCTATTGAACAATGGCGCCAGAAAGCAGTAATGGAGGGAAGGGAAAAAAAGGGGCGGGGTGGAGGGCGGTGCAGGAGAAAGAATACAAGCAAGCGCCAACGTGGCTTGTAAAATGAGACATGGCGTATTATGACTAACGTTCATTTAATTGGCAACACACTCCTTGAACTTGGCTTTTTTTTTTTTGGTCGTGTTCCAGACAATTAAATTTTTCTACTGCAATTTACAATGCTATAATTACAAGCAGTTGCTAATGGTCCAATAAAGAAGAGTTGGTTGAGAAAAATACTTTGAACTTATTATGAATCTTAAGGTTCGAGCGCAATATAGGTGCAAGAGAGATTAAGCTCGCAGTATGAACTGAAGTGGAAAAGAATAAATACAGAATTGTCATAATTTCCCCGTTGAGGGATCTATAAAGTTATTTTATCTTATCCTATTTTATCTTTCAGAATAAAATACATCTTCAACACAATCTTACTGAAAAAGGCTGTTGAATACACTCGTACTAATGAATAACATTGGCCATGGGCTATGCATATGCTCTTGTTGGTATTGAGTAAAGAATTGAAAAAAGTAAAAAAAATTAATTCTAAATTGGTAACAGATAGACCTATGGCTGGAATGCAAAATTCGTATCCTGTCGCACGCCTCGGAAATGAAAAATAACGATGCATTTTTTTTCTCTAAAGGATAATTTAAAAAATCCTGCCATTCAAAACCTCCACTCCTTTACGAACGTTACCTAGGCTATGCTTATATTGAGGAGGAAACATATGACTAAGGTTATTTTATATTTAAACGCCTTATGCTTATTTTGTCTTCTTTTCCTTTTTGATTTCCAATAGATAATAGAATAATATGTGAACATTTGATTGGAGCATGTTTTTTTTCTCTTCTGTTTGTGAAATTTCATCTTACTTTTTGGTCGATTTGGAGGCTATTAACAGATAACGCCGTCAATATCGATATATCGCTAAATGCGTCCGCATTTATCCGCAACCTAAATGAGGTATAAGACACTTTTTTGTTTCTAAAATGTAAACAATAAGGTTATTTACTATGGTTTTCAAAGATAGCGTGTTAATATTCGCTTTTCTCTGTTAACTCATAAAGAGTAACAACAATATTTGAAATACATGTATACAATATTATCATATTATAACATAACCTTTATCCCCTCCCTAATTACAAAAAAAAAAGAAAAACAAAAGGAATAAATAACAAAAGATAAAAAAATAAAAAAACATATACCCGATAAAAATGAAATTTTAATTGGACAGGGTGTACTTGAATAAGAATTTTGAATAATTTCTAATTACTTTCGGTCTTAAGTTTAAATCGCATCAAAAATTTCACATTGTAAGAGCTCGATGGCACCACTCTCGCTTTTACTTCCTATTACGTCATTAATGTTAAATGTTGTCATGGGATTTTGGAGAGAGAAGAGAAAGTCCTCTGCACCACCTTAAACTTGGCATCTTACAAAATGTCCCGGAAAACAACAACCAAGACCTGCCCAAAGCCCAAACGAAGGAGACCAGCTGGGTTTGGTAAAGGGAAGAAACGTGGAAATCCAAATGTTGGCTTTCAAAAGCCGTCCACTTCCAAAAAAGGCAGCCAAGGACCACAAAGCATTATGGAGATTGATTTCAGCAGGATGAAGGAGCCAGACTACATGAGGCATACAAAGTTCAATTGTTTTATCAGAAAGGTAAGTCTGGTCTAGTATAGTCTATCAGATAAATAGTCTAGTATTCGAACTGTTACGTCTCAGAGAGCATGCAGTCTAAGCTAAGTTTCTGAATAAAGAGTAAACATTCCGTCAACCCGAAAACTCTAGAAATGAGATCATCAGTCGGACGAATTAGACTAGACTAAACTTGTCTAGACTAGACTAGTCTATCTAGATAGTTACTATCTTATCATTGAAACTAGGTATCTACTATTTTGAGGGTTTTGCTCTTGCGACACAACACGTTAGCAAGGAGGTATCAATGTATTCTCTTGATAACTAAGCTTGCGGTCAATAATTTTCAACGTAGTTATTGTGACAAAATGGTTGTGACTTAGACCAGCTAGATAGATAGACCTTTATATATTTATTTGCCTTTCTTTAACAATATTAGAGAGGCATTTGTTCTTACATATTTTTACGGCATCAAAAATGCCACACACGTGGTTGACTCCTTCCACAGCCTCCTACACCGATCTTACTTTGGACATTTGGGGCCGATTTCATGACACGGAAATATACGCCCATATACTATCTAGACTAGTTGGATTTTATACTGAGTCTGAATTCTCTAGATGTAGATAGGCTCAATTTTGGTTCGCATGGAAAAATAAGTCTAGTCTAGATAGGTCTAGACTAGATCTAGTCTAGAGACTCTTCATTAAATTATGAATTTTTAAAGAGAAAGATTTCCATCGACAATTTTTAGTCTGCTAAACGTGTGACTGGCTGTCGTGTACCTACAGAAGAGTAACAGTAAAATTAACCGGACTATAAAGACTAACTGTCCACACTTACTTTGCATTCGTGATGGATTAACAATGCGGGTCTTATCTAGGGTCAGACAAGTTAAGAATGGTAAGGCATGCATTATTTAGCCTCTGCTTTCATTGAATGGCTTTTATTGCATCTAGTGTATCGGAGTGAATCATTAAAGGCTTACGGAGGTCTATCATAGCTAGCCGAGACGGTCTATATCTATGTCTTCCTAGTCTAGGTTATTTTGAGCAAATGTTGCTCACTAAATATAATTTCTACGCTTTCATAACAAGCTTCAAGGCCAAGACTAGAAAAAATGAAGTCACCACTTTAATGAGCTCCATCCGTCCCATTCTAAACTCTATAGTCGAAATGCTGGTTTCTTTTTATGGGGCAGTTGGCCTCTAGCAAATGCAATGCACAGAATCTAGAAAGTGTAAATTCAACTCAAACTTAATGGCTGGTTTCAAAGAGAAACTGTGGAAATAAAGACATTAGTGACTGGTCAAGTGCAGGTCGAACCTAGGAGTATATTTATTGCATAGTCTATGAGGAGCCAAGATGGCAGACACTTGAGGTAATCGAATGATCGTGTCTCGCTCGCTTGGCTCCCCATATGCGGTACGCACCATTAGACACCGCGAATAGAAAGTCTAAGGTCTATATCCTCTAATATCTTTGGGAAATAATTACTTGATAAAACTGGATGTGCTCAAGCAACGTCGATAAGAGACAAAGCCAACGAAAACTCAGATGGGTGAAATGTAGCATTAACCGGAAGTTCATACTATGTTGTTATATGATTATCACTGTTGTTTCTTGATGTTTCAGATAAACACCATTATTAGCGGTTATCAATAGATGAGAATCACATTTAGGGATAGATAGCAAACAAGGCTTTCTTCATGAAAGTTGCCATAAGTCCAACTTCTGATTTTCTCCTTTTTATTTCGGATTTACCCATTTTTCTACCTTGTTTCGAGGGGAAGGCTGTACACACGCAAACATGTGCCTTGTCTGAAGTCGTCACAGCTGCTCCATTAACATAATTCGGTCTGACATTATTATAAAGCACATGAAGACCAGAGGTCGACTCAAGATAGACTATGCGCAATATAGTGTTGATAAACACATAGACTACGCCACTTAGATCTTACTTTTTAACCAAGATCATTCTCTACAAAAGGCGACTTTTTAATCTTGTGATATTCTTTTCTTTTGCAGTTGAAAAATAAAGTGTCACCATCGATAGAAATCAGCTACGACTCAATGAGGGTACTGGACTGCTGGATGAAAGGTAAAAGAAGAAGACAGACCAATCGCCACTACAAAGTATAATGGACGTCTAGAGCGTTCAGGAAATTCTGAGAGGCTAAAATAGAAATAATCATGAGAAACGAGATAATACAAATTATGTTTGATTGTACTTACTGCAAACCAAATGCCATGAACCTAGATGTTTATTGTGGAATTTCTAAAAGGAAACGTAAGGGGATTTTTAAAAGCGATAGCGATGGCATTTTTCTAAATGATAATAAGGTTTTCCCTAATTTACAATCGCTGAATTGAAAGAAAAGAATGATTGAAGTCTTTTATTTCAGATAATAATTCAACTCAATCACACCTTTGTCTCCTTTAAAATAAAAGCGGTCCAATAGATAATACTCATTGCGTGAAATATGGTTGTTGAAAATATGTCATATTGCTGAAAAAAAAATGTTTTTACATAGTTCCCTAAAAATTGTTTTCCTTTTTTGTACTATCATCATCATCACCATCATTGATATAGTCGTTGTCACCATAATAATCTTCATTGCAATCACAATTACCATTGTTACACTATTGCAATTACATTAAGAAATATTACTTTTCATTGTTATCCTCATTGCCATCATATTGTTTTCTTTAATCATCGTTATAACTACCATTATCAATCTTTCTGACAGGCATGCTTCATCAAATCGGCGTGGAAGCGTCCAACAGGATGGGCCGCCGGAAGGTGCTCAAGCCCAAGATCCTGTACAGAGCTTTGAAAAAAGTCCTTCCCAAATCCATCCGCCTGGAGGCCCACGAGCGGGGGAAGCAAGCCTTGCACAGGTACGGCAAGAGCACAGGGGGAAGAAGCAGAGTCGGAAAGATGTAAAAAACAACACACACACACACACACGCATATCCCTCACGATCTGACACACAGTCGTCGACACGATCTGTTGATGGTTTTCCTTTTATGTTTTTATTTTCTAACTCTTCTCTAATTTTCAACGCCGGTTGGGTTGTCGTCGGCTGAGAAGAAAGTAAGATAAAGGTCATGGTTGTGCACAGAGCATACTTGTTTGTCATCCATTTATGTATTGAGACTTGTGACATCAGAATGTTATTTGACCAGGACAGAACAAACGTTTTATATTAAAAGTCACTATGATTAATGAATAATTCATTCCAAAATAAATGGAAAAAAATGTCATCATGCAGTTATAGACTAAAGTGATTTAACATGCGAATAAAACAATTCTAACAGTACTCTCCAATCGCTGTTGTTGATCTTTTTAGCACTTTTGATGTGGGTCCGAAAAGTAAACTGTTCACTAAAAAGGGTCCCACACTGACACACCACAGCTTGGTTTGGAACTTGAAATAATACGAGATAATTTGCAGTGAAAATACGAGACAAAGCAAAATACAGCAGAACAATGGAAAAGGGTGGCTAAGTCTCGTAATGTCGGCCAGGCAATGGGTGCCATGGCAGTTAGGCGTACGGGAACGATCCCACTCAGTACCTTTTCCTGTTCTGCTTTTTACGTGTTTTTTTTTTGGTCTCGTATCGGCACTGCGTGTTATTTAAAGTCTGATTCTGGATCTTTACGGACTTCATTGATTGGGGGATTATTGCGCTTGAACTTCTTTGCCTGTTCAATATCACATACAGGGGCGGTTGGTGGGCGCCTCTGGTGGGCACTACTTCTTTTTCTTCTCTTTTTGGCTTTACGTATCATCTTTCTTTTTCCAGCACTCTCTCCAGTAACAAACATACAGCTGTTTTGTATACTGTTAGCTCAGTCTTGGTCCTGCCTGCTGTCTGAACAGACTAATGGGCATCCCCCATGTTTTGCACCGTGGGTACCTTACTACAGGGTCACCTGCTATCTAGAGGGACTGAGTACTTTTGTACACAAAGGGTGATAGAATATCCTTGGGCTCCCTGGACAATAATAGTGCATGGTGGGGGTGGGTAGCCATAATCTGTTTGTGTGTCCTGCTTTGTGATTGTAAACAAAACATGTTTTTATGTAAATCTATTTGTCGCCTTTTTTGAGAGATGATATTTTTCCCCCCTTGTTAATCATTTCTCTTTGACAAGTCCCTCGTAGGGTCAAAGTCTTGCTTTTCTTTTTACTAACTAGCCTATCATCTTGCTTACCCATGGGCGCTGATGATATGACCAGAGCTCTCAGGAAACAAACATTACCCTCTGTATCTTCTTCTTCTTCTTCTTCTTCTCAGATCGAAGCCATAATGTGAGAGATTCAAAGCGAAGCGAAAGCGATACAAATATGTTAATACAAATACAACTAATACTAATACAAAGAAGATGTGTAGACCGCCCTGGGTTTAAGGCGAAGACGTCCGTTTTGGTTTGGGGCATGTCGTCAGCGAGGCGGAGCGAAGAGAGGTACTGTTTTGGCTTTGGTGCGCCCCGCCCACTTCGCTTCCCATCTCCTGCATTGTGGCTCCAGTCTTAGTTAACCCTTTTACAGCGGGCTCTAATTCTAACCCAACTGAAATATGCAAAATCTTGAAACAATATACGTGTTCTTATACCAGACAAATCAGCAGATTTCAAGGACTGGCATATGCCAAAATCCTGAAGTTCACTGAAATCTGATTTATCTGCACTGGATATAAGAACAGAACAGGCAAGTTTAAAGATTTTGCAGTTCCTATTATTATTATTATTGTAATGTCCTCCTGTCACTTCCATATTCCCCCTGTCATCATACACATGGCACCAGACTAGAACCAACCAAGCACAGGTCAATCTCTTCCTTGCTGAACTGAGAATGAGAGAGCTTTCAAGTTCATACAACAAAACATAGTAGACGTCTATAACCCCTTTATTCATTTTAAGACCTCGTTTTCATTTTATTGCAATGTCTCTGTTTTACCCAAAGGCTTTCCAATATAACTTTTGGTAGATAAAGATAACATGGCAATATTTTTCTGCTTAACTAGTCTAGCGCTTGCACTTGCCAACGCTTTGTTTCGTTTATTTTTATGTTCTTTAATAATATATCTATTTCTATATCATATTATTAATTTCATATTGATTAGTTACTTTTCCCCTTTTTCGTATTATGTAGCCAATTTTCATTTTTTGAATTAACGCGCATGTGAAAGAGAAGTATTGTAATTGTATTGACTTGCTCAATGGCACGTTGTGCTCTACGAATAAAGGCAGTGTTGCCTGGGTGACCGGATAAACAATTGGTTTGTGTTGTTATACCACGTATCACCAGTACAGGCGCTTTTATTTAATGCCAACTTCAAACAAATAGGAGTAATTCAACGGGAGAGGTTTCTTTTTCTTTCCGAATAGCTGTTGTTACCATTTGTCATTTTGTATTGAATTGAACGATCGCTCTCATGTCACCAGGGATGACTGCCGTACACACTCCAAAGCCCTTTGTTCAGGGTACATAGAAGTAGAAAACTAGCCTACTTAACAAAGCGTCCGATATTGTTTAGCTAATGAAAGTAAGAGAATAATGCTTATTCTGAAATAAAATCAATACTCTATTATTCTTGAAGTGAGCGTTTGAAAGGGAAACCAATTTAGAATTCTTGTTTATTCTTCTTCAAAACGTCCTTTGTCGTGCGTTTCTATCATCAAGTATCATTAACGAGTGAGAGCGTGCATCTCTCTCTCTCTCTCTCTCTCTCTCTCTCAGTCTCTCTCTCCCTCTCTGTCTCTCTTTCTCTCTCTTTCATTTTCTCTATCGCTCTATCTCTCCTCCGTTTTCTCTCTCTCTTTCTCATACACATTATTTTGTATTTGTGTGAAGCAGATGTATTATATAGTCTAGGTAATGCAGCGTCAGCTATCAAAGCATGTTTAAAACATTGTTTTATGCTTACGATATAATTGGCTTTCAGTTTGAGCTTCTATATCTCCCTTAACACCAGCTTCAACTTTTTGTATCCATCAATCTATCAATCCTACCTACACCTATCTACCTACCTATCTACTTCTACATTATTCTAGGTAAAGAACAGCTCAAAACTCGACTTAGCGTAAGAGTTTATGCAGATTTGCGCTATTTAATGCAATCATATTTTACTTAAGTTTTGCGTAAATATTCTTGGAAGGTCGTCAGTGTCAGTCATCATCAGTTAATATAATGATGTGTTGCCGCTGTTGCGTTCGTCTACGACTTTACAATGATTGCTAATTTGATACATTTGTAGTCGTGTGTTGTTGGCCAGGCGATATGTGCCTTGGCAGGGTGCAGGGTTCGAATTCAACTCTGAACAGTTTTTTAATTTTTCAATTATTCTTCTTTGTTTGGCTTTGTTTCGTATCTGCACTACTTTTTTTTCGAATTTTCCATGATTTCCAGAGCTTGCTCCCCACTTTATTTTTTGCAAGAATACAAATACAACACATCTTTCGCGTATTCCCCGCATAAGAACTAGATACACGCAAAGTTACGAAATTGTGTCATTTGTTCTATAATATTAATGTATAACAAGAATTAAGAATTTGACCATGAGTGAAAATGGTCAAATTCTTGACAGGCACGCGCAGCCAAATTGTGTGCGTGATTCATGAGTCTATTCGACTTTTGGGCGTGCTACTTGTTACCAGACCATAACCCTTTTACTGCGGAGTCAATTCAAACTAAACAGAATTTGCCAACTCTTGAAAAATCATGTGTTATTATACCAGATAGATGATAATATTTCAGTTGGAATTCAGGCTTATTTTGGCATAATGATATGTCAGTCTACGGAAATCTTATTTAGTTGGAACAATAACAGGCAAAGCTTAAATATTTTAGTATCTAGTTAGCACGATAAAACCGTTTCGTTGTTTTCGTCTTTTTTCAGTCAAATGTGAAATATTTTTACAGATATTTTCAAAAATCTTTTGGGTAGATATAGATATCTATCGACTTGACGGTCACAAGACTTCTCAAAGTAGACCGTCTACATGGTGTGCAACTTAATAAAATACATCACGACGAAATTATAATATTTGTGGTATTCTTTATGAAAAAAAATGCCGGATTTGTTTGCACCCATCACAAGATGTTTTTTTATAAACGACTTTTCCAGCATCTTCAAAGAAAAAAGTATATAAAAATATCGACTTCAAATTTCAAAAGCATTTTAAAGGAAGATAATCCCTTTAAAACACTCCATTTCAACACGCAATTATAATTATTGCAGTTACATCCCCTTATCTCTAGAGGTTTTTGTCCCCCACGTAAACGTTTACTCTGTGTTGCTCTCGAGTCTCATTTGCTATCTAAAATAATAATAATAATAATAATAATAATAATAATAATAATAATAATAATAATAGCAGTATGAATAAAAAAAACACACACAGAAAGTAATCAATGGGACAAACAAAAAGCACGAACATGAATATAGACTCTAAGTATAATTATGATGAAAAAAGAGTGAATTTTATGTAAATTTATATCAATATAAAATCTTGAATAAAGAAACAAAACTAACAACAGACCTACAAGGTTCAGATGCCAAATTAACATACCCTCTTGCGCCGCAAACGGACGAACTGCATTTCACACCCATTTCCTGTACCCACAAACGTTGTTTTATTGTTGCTTAATATACTGAAGGTTCTGGGTTCGATCCCTTTTAGGGGTGGAGATTTTTTCCTGAAAACCCCTCTGCCGACCCAACAGTAAAATGGAAACCTGGCCCTCCATACAGCAGTTTCCTGACCCTCAAACACATTGGAATACGCCAAACAGGTTCTTGACTTGTCCTATGTATCTCAATGTTTGCTGTTGGTCGGGGGAAGTAATAAGTGTGAAGCGTGATTAGCACAATTCAGGATATCAGCCCTATGTATATCCCTCCATTTTAACTTTAAGTTTTAGTCACGTGCGTGTGTGTTGTTTATGTGTGCTGGTTTTCATATTTGTGGTTGAGAGATATATAAGGTAGTGAAAATTTGTGGTGGTGGGGAGAGAGCGAGAGCGAGAGCGAGAGGGATAGAGAAAGAGCGAGAGAGAGGGAGAAAGAGAGACAGAGAGAGGGGGAGAGAGAAGGAGAGAGAGAGTGAAAGAGAGGGAGAGAGAGAAGGAGAGAGAGGCAGAGAGAGAGGGAGAGAGAGAAGGAGAGAGAGAGCGAGAGAGAGGGAGGGAGAGGGAGAGAGAGAGAGAGGGAGAGAGAGTTTGAGAGAGAGATAATTCACACATTCCGTGCATTTGAGTCTCCACAGCTTATTACACAATCACAAATAAAACAATGTTCAAAATGGTCATGCCACATTTTCAAAGTTAAATACACATGGTTTGCTTTGTGATTGTGATTGTGCGTAACTCAAACGGTACACATGGTAGAAACAAGTCAGGCGTAACACATTAGTCAGGCGTAACACATTGACAGCACACACCGATCGAACCGTGCCAATAACGATTGATCGGTCACGGACATCGATAGCCGATCGGTGTGTAGCCTGTAGACTGGGCAATGTTCTGTTATGGAAACTATGATTGATAATATTCTCGAGGGTGCAGACTTTTAACACACAGTCTGACACAGTGTGCTGTATGCTTGCCATTTATTGACAAACCGCTTAGTTCTCTTAGCAGTACTGGTATCCTTATCTCCTAAAAGATTCGAATTAGTGTCTATTTAAATTCACTTTATTCGGGGATTCTTTCTATTATTCAACCACAGCCAAAATTATGGTTTATAAGGTAAGAATGATATTTAGATTGATTTATAGACTTTGCGGGACTTATATAGGCGTCTAGTAGAGATAGATAAACCAAATCGGATTACCAGGTACGTACAGGTCATTGTAAGTGCAGGGTAAGTAGGTTAGCCTTGTACGAGTAGTTTGGCAGTAGAAGAATACCAGGACCGGTGCTGATATTGGTAAGAAAGCATTGTGTTAGACAACTGCTGGTAGACTTTGTCTACTGTGTCAGGGTTTAGACAATGTTGTTATCACACAACGTTTGCGGGTTTTTAAGATGTTTTACGCTCTATTTCTGAACAATTTTTTATCAATATTTTTATATTGTTAAATTTTTGTAGGAGAAGAAGGAGGAGGAGGAGGAGGAGGAGGAGAGAAAGAAGAAGAAGAAGAAGACGAAGGAGGAAGAGAGAAAGAAGAAGAAGAAGAAGAAGACGAAGGAGGAAGATAATACCGAGAAGGAGGATGAGTAGGATAACGATGACGAGGAGGAATAGCAGGAGAACAAGAAAAAAATAAGATGATGAAGAAGAAGTGGGAGAAGGAGAAGGATGTGGTGGTGAGGGAAGAGGAGGAGAAAGAGAGGAAGGAAAAGAAGACCATAAACTATGTATGAAATTATTTCCAAATTATCACCGTTAAATCCATTGGCTTCGTTCATTTCAACATAATATCTTAATATCCAGTATAACATGCCTCAACAAGGCACAATCAAAAAGTTGGTTTTTTTTTTTATTCTGGCAAGGCAACCTCATTACCTTACTGTAAATTATCCTTTTCCTAGCATGGCCGGATTCAAACCAAACCGAATGTGACAAATCTTCAACATTAATGTGTTTTTATATCAGATAAATCAGATTTCAGTGGACTGACATATCCCAAAATCCTGAATTTCTCGTCAGTTGACTGAAATCTGTTTTTATCTGCTGTAATAGCTTGCAAATCTGGAACATTTCATTGTATTAGTAAGTGCGTAGTTTGAGAAGCAACCTAAGCGTTGGACAGTAGAAGAGAAGTTTGTGTTTTGGTCATACACGCACATAATTATTGAAAGATGAGCCATATTAAGAGAGATAAAATAAGATATCTTATGATATGATAGATTAGCGAATACATTTTTTTTCAATCTCTCTGATTTACAAATTGTTTGTTTGTTTTGTTTATTGAGAGTTTTAGGGCTGTTACTGTTAATTAAGTTACACGCTGCATTTTCCACTTAAGTGATAGGTTCACGATTTAGA
>JAUEKZ010134663.1:0-15160 GCA_031471865.1 Melibe leonina | reverse complement strand
CCCCCCCCCCCCCCCCCCCCCCCCCCCCCCCCCCCCCCCCCCCCCCCCCCCCCCCCCCCCCCCCCCCCCCGGTGGGGGACTTTAATGTCCTGAAAAGTCTCACAAATCTGCGACCGTCACAATTTAGTCATTTTGAATATCTTTAAAAAAAACTATAATTCTCTTCATCATCAAACTCAGATATTATCGTTCTAATTAATTTAAAGAGGATATACTGTCAAAAAGCAGGAGCGGTTAAAACAAGAGCATTCTACTTCAGTCCATGAATATAATATGATAATAAGAATGATACAATGTATTATTATCGATATGTACTATCTATTCTCCATTCATGAAAGTCGTGAATTTTTATGATGTATTCTATAACTATATGCTTAGGCCTATTGTATTGCCACGGAAATGAATAATATTGATGCGAGGGAGAAAAATATTATTATCAAACAGACATTTAACGGTAAATGGCTATGAAATACTGAAGGTCAATTGCTCAAGTCAGTATATTCTTTAACATGGTACCAAACACAATATCAGTATCTTACAGGCAAGATTCATGCATACGTGTTGACAGGAAGCAAAACGAACTGTAGAAGAAAAATGGGAAGCTAAAATATAAGGTGACAAACATGAAGGATACCTATTTCGGAATAAATAAGACTGAGGATGACCATTCCTTGATAAAAAAAACCACACACACATTGACGATACATATTTTTATGCTTTATGCGCCTGGTGTGTACTGCTGGATTTGGTAGAGGACTGGGTGGGATTTATTTGTACTCATTCAGACATTGGTATCCTCTGCGTATTTCAACTTAACTGATTGACCGCACTCATCTATGTCGTGAACGCGAAACATCATATACATAATTGCATTTTGATAAAGGACAGATTTATTAATAGACCAAGTACCGTAAGTTAGTAATGCTATGGCTAGTTCTAGTGATGATCACAATGAAATTATTTGCGAAGCGTTATCACCGATAGCAGGAGTGAACTGCACACTCCTTGTTGTGAAACGGATGTACATAGTCTATATAGTGTGTTGTGAAGTTGTACCCAGTCTGTTCAGTATGTTACGCTTCTATTCCACTTAGTAAAATAAAGTACCGAATAAAGTCCGTTAAGTAAAACGGTTTTAGTATTAGTTGTCTAACATTAAGTTGCCACAATTATCTTTATAACGATGGTGCAAAATTGAAATATACCGTTTTTTCTCGGCAACCGCGGGACTGTAAGAGAACACACACTTACGCCATATCCTGCTGATGGGATGTATGACTCACAACTTGGCGTCAAAACCCAAGAATGTAGTGAACGACAAAACCAAAGTGATAATAAGAGGGGTGGGGTGATGTCGCTTGGTCAGTGGGTATCGAAGGTGAAACAAGGGGAGTGGTTGACAGGTTAGGACAAAGACAAAATTGGACACACAAAACGTGTGTCCTGTCGCCTTATGACAAAACCAAACATGAATCATGGCAAAGAACAGACTCTGTAAATACATCAAGACTTTCATTCCTTGATACAAATGAATGAAACCGGTGTTTTTAATAATATGTTATATGCTCCGCTATTGTAATACAAATGCACTGAATGATATGGTTTGATTCATCATAATATCTAAAGGAAATAAAAATCAAAAGAGCTTAACATTTAAGTCTCAAGATGTGACGAAATATTCTCAAACGAGTAAATATATTTTACAGGACAGAAACAAGTATTTTTAATTCTAACTCCACATGCAACTCTTCTTATTTTGCCCCACAAAAAACGCAACCAATGCGACAGCAATGAAGTCATGTGTTTTATGCTACATAATATAATTATTTCATCACTTTATGCATTTGCAATTTGATACACGGATGTCTTGTATTTTCAACAAAAAAAAAAAAATAAATGATGGTTGATATTGATAGGATAAAGACATTGGTATAATCTATTCAATGAGATATCATTTAAATGATTCTTTGGGTTATCCTATGCCATTCACCATCCCTGCAGTAAGAGAAAATATGCGCGTATTATATATAGTTTTTTTCACATGACCAAACCAAATACATTGATAGGATAATAATAGTACCAGATATCACTCAGTAAACAATTGATAATGTCGAACAACAACAACAACTTATTTGTATATATTATCCTCTTATTACATAAATATATGCACGGCACGTCATCACCCCATTCTGTATATCATCAATCTGACACCAATCAAGAAGACCAATTTCCATAACCCGGGCATCTCTTCGGAAAACGTTACAACAAACTGGATAGAGCTTCAGAAACCGTTGCAAAGACCATGAAAACTCTCCGAAAGCCGTTGCAACGACCCAGGCAGATCTTCGTCATCAAAGCATCTTGGATCTCTTCAGGTTAATCTCCACGATGCAGTCGATGATGCTGGCTAGGAGGTCCTTCATGAACGGCACGTCGATGGCACTAGCTACGTGGGTGTAGAGCAGCTTGTGTGCGGGCTTGTTCTGCAAGAATTGGTCTTTGACGTACTTCAGACTGTGCTCCACTGTGTTGGCCCCTGGCGAAGATAGGAAGGCAGAGAATTGTACACAGGGGATGATGATGATGATGATGATGATGATGATGATGATGATGATGATGATAGAAATTGCGATGTTAATGAGGATGGTGAATTTGACAATTACAATTGTTACAACGATATTGAAATTAATTTTAATGATATTAAAAATAATATTATTAATGAAGGACGGTTGTGTTGGTAGTGTTGGTGTTGGTAGTGGTGGTGGTAGTGTTGGTGATGGTAGTGGTGGTGGTAGTGTTGGCGAATGTTGTGGTGGTGGTAGTGTTTTCGATGTAGTGGTTATGGTGGTAAGTGTTTGCGATGCTACTGCTGGTAGTGGTGGTGACGACGACGACGACGATGATGCTGCTGATTATGATGATGATGGTGGTGATGGTGGTGGTGTGGTGGTGATGATGATGATGATGGTGATGGTGATGGTGGTAGTGGTGGTTGTGATGATGGTGGTGGTGGTGGGGTGGTAGTGGTAGTGGTGCTGGTGGTGCTGGTGGTGGTGATGGTGGTGGTGATGGTGGTGGTGACAACATGATGAGCATTTACTCAAAACTTTTCGTACAAAGCCTTGCACCTTCATACCTTTATAGTTTGGAAAACAGGCTGTGATGGAAGAGGTTTCTAATTTTTGGCTGAACAAATCCTTTTTATTGAGGAAGAGAATGAAATCTGTTTTATCAAGGAATTGATTATGGCTGAGTTCATTGAAAGCTTGAAGGCTGTCTTGAAGAGTGTTCTGTGAATGTAAAAGATTTCAGAACATAAATCATGGCTTTCAATTAGGAGTGCGATGATAAATCTGGAGGCAGAGGGCGACCAAACATTTTTATGGATTTTTTTGACATTCTGAAGTTAATGAAAAGTCATATTATTCTACTTTTTTAAAGATGACGATGGTTTTTTAATGCAAAAAAATCATAATTCACTACCTGAATAAGTGTATGATTTTACTCGGGAATTTTATTGACCATTGACCGAAGCACCGACTTACTTTTAGTAGGTGCTACACTAGATCTTTTTCTTTTCTCAATACTAGATAGTCATTATTTGTATTTTAACCTCTCATATATCATGTCAGTTTTAATATCATTTCACAGTCATTAGGAACTATATTAATTAAATCACTTTGTTCAAAGTTATATTGTCGACTTAATAAATAACCAGTGCAGTGTCCTTGCCAATTATCATTCTGTCATAGTTTGGATGGACAGTAAAAGTTTTTTTTTCTAATGACTAAAAAACAGGATATCATGCGTGACACATCATAATCAGGTACCTACTAAATTTGAGTTCTATCGCAGCTCCTAATTGCGTGTGGTCGTAATAAGAAAATATCGACCGCTAGTTGTTCGTTAAGAATACTAGAACGAAAAATAAAGGGCGTTATAAATAGTTGCTAGAACCAAAAATAACAGAAAATATAGGAAGATATATATATAAATATATATAAATACAATACAATGGTACGTATAAGGTAAGGGATAAAATATAACAATGAGAGAAAGAGAGAGGGATTGGAGGGGGGAGAGAAGGAGTAGAGAGTACAAAGGGAGAGGAGAGGGAGATATCGCAGTGAGAGGAAAGAGGGAGTAAGAGAGGGACAGAAAGGATAGAGAAGGGAAAAGGAGGGAAGAAATACGAAGAGAGAGAGAGAGAGAGAGAGAGAGAGGAAGAGAATGAGAGAGAAAATAGTATGGAGATATAATATATGTAGCAAGTACCAAAGGCATACACAAATTCAGATGACGACAATGGTAGGGGCCAAAATAGCAACCGAAATTGGAAAGAAAAAATCCAAACCCACGCATTTTATTAGCTTCAGAGAGAGAGAGAGAGAGAGAGAGAGAGAGAGAGAGAGAGAGAGAGAGAGAGAGAGAGAGAGAGAGAGTCTGTGTGAGAGAGAGTGAGAGAAAGTATGTGTGTGTGAGAGAGAGAGAGAGAGAGGGAGATATAGGGGTGGCTGGCTAAGGGAAAATACAAAAAGAGAGAAAAAAGGGAGGGGGGATGAGGTAGAATGAAAGGAAAGTGAATAGAGAAAAATAAAAAAATGAATTTTAAAAAGTATAGAAACTGAGGCTCAAACAAAGATAGGGAGAGGTGGTATGGGAGAGAGAAAGATAGAGAGAGATATATATATATATAATGAGGGAGGGAGAGAGATGGGGAAGTTATAGGAAGGTAAAGAGAGAAAGAATATATAGGCAGATAGAGAGACCGAGACAGGGAGAAGAAAGAAATGAAAATCAATTCTGTGGATTATTCTCGCGAGTCGCCAAGCGGACTGGCACCAGCCTGTCACCACGAGACTTGAGACCTGATCGACACAAACAGTCTCCCTATTACGTCACAACTGGCGCCCAGCTTGGAATAAAAAAGCAACCCGAATCCCTCTTATGCTTATGCCATTCCTAAAATATCCTTCACTCAAGCAGAATTTTTTTTTAATGACAAGCTAATGAGTATTTTAGAATATCATCAGGTTTTCAAAGTGAAAAGAGATTAGCAAGAAGAAGAAGACGAAGAACAACAACAACAACAAAAACGACATCAAAACAAGAATATCAACCAAACTAGGACATAATATTCCCTCCCCATCTTTCTGATGTTTGGATCCTCCTTATCATTCACCTCCTCCACCTCTTCCTCTCCCTCCCCCCTCCTACTCCTCCTCGACCAAGGCAGGGTCCTCCTCGAAGCCACCCAGAGGTGCAAACTAACAACATCAACAACAGCAGCAACAACGACAAAAACGAAAACCGAACATGATTTTCCCTGCACAAAAAATAATAACCAGAAATTTGGATACTCCTCCAGCTCCTCCAGCTCCTCCAGCTCCTCCTCCTCCTCCTCCTCCTCCCCATCCACCTCTTCTCCTCCTACCCCTCCTCCTCCTGCTCCGCCTCCTCCTCCTACTCGACCTCTTCCGCTTTCTCCTCCTTAGGTCAAAGCATGATTCTCCAATGCAAAACGACAAAAACTACAACCTCAACTAAATTTGACCCTCCTCCTACGCTCACAGAAAATGATAATCAAATGTCTGAGTTTTCCTCCTCTTTTTTTATCCCTCCTCCTCTCCGCCCCCATGTCCTTCTCCTCTCCGACCCCTCTTTCTCCTCCTCCTCATCTTCCTCCTCGTTCTACTTCATCTTCTCATTCTCTTCTACTCCATCACTACCTCATTCTCCTTCTTCTTCCTCGTCTTCTTCTTCTTCTTCTTCTTCTTCTTTTTCTTCTTCTTTTCCTCCTCCTTATTCTTCTTTCCTCTTCCTCTTAGTCTCCATCTTCTTTTTTTCATCTACTCCTTCTTCCTCTCCTTCTCCTTCCCCCTCCTCCTCTTTCTCACCCCCCCCCCTCCTTCTAACCATTTCTCACCAAGGCAGGGTCCTCCTCCAATGCCTCATCGAAGCCATCAAGGGAGACAAAAAACAACACAGCTGTGGCATTGTCAAAGAAGTGAATCCATTTCTTCCGCAAACTCCTCTGTCCGGCCACGTCAATCATTCTGTGGAAATAGAAAAAAAGCACAGTTAGTAGTCAGTCATCCAGTCTTCTGTCTCACAGAAACTGGAGCTTACCCCGGTTTCCATAGCGTGAAACAGGAAAGTAATAAATACACACTGCCACTCACTGAACAGGATGCTGGTCCAGGAAATATAACTTTCCTGAACAAACTACCATACTGGTACTCGTTTAGCAACTGAGTGTAGTGAGGCTATGAAAGTGAGGTTCTAAATTTTCCAGCCCAATAATAAAAAAAAAAAACTTCAGTGGCACTGCTGGCAGGAGTTGAACCATTGACCCCGAGACTCTACGCTGCGTCTCTAACTCTAATACCAGTTCGGCTACCGTTCCTTCGACAAAATAAAACTCTGTGCCCAACCACATCATCAATCATTCTGATGGTGAAAAGAGGAAGTAGCAGTAGTAGCACGAGCATCGCCCTGATTGCTGGCTATCTGTCTTGGCCACACGCCTAGAATACAGGACATCGTGCCGTGTCTTGTAAAGAAGAGGGGGTAAAACCCGGTCTCTAATCAGGAAGTCCACGAACTGGAAAAACGGAAATTTGAACTCCAAAACGGTTGACAAGACCCGTTCGATGATCGTTGTTTGCGATTGGAGGATATAATTGATTATAACAATGGCCAGATCTAATATTGGTTATTGGAGGAAACATTGTGATGATAACAGCGACAAAGACGGTGTTTGATGATGATGATGATGATAATGATGATGATGATGATAATGATGATGATGATGATTGTGATGCTGGTTGTGATGGTGGAGAAGGAGGAGGAAGAGGGAGGAAAAGAAGAGAAAGAAGATGAAAATGATGATGATGATGACGACGACGACAACGACAACTAGTATATATCGATACAAAATCTAAGAGTCATGATAAGAACAATGACCATACTAATGATGTATGATAACAACGATCAGAAAGGCGTGACTACTTTTACATCCACGTTGATGTTCTTGCGCCATGAAAAGGATGGGGATGGACAGGCCATACTCAGATGGAATGGAGGGTCTTTCAAAATTAGGATTTTTGTACTTCGTTAACCCTTACACTGCGATATCTTATTCTAACCCAAATCAAATATGCAAGATTATGAAAATAAATGTGTTCTTATACCAGATAATCAGATTTCAGTGAACTGACATATGCCAAAAGCCTGGATTTCAGGCTTTTGGCATATGTCAGTTTATTGAAATCTGATTTATCTGGTATAAGAACAGGCAAATCTTCAAGATTTTGGTGTCTTTAGCATGGAAAGGGTTAAAAATCAAATTCCCGATGTGTTGTTTCTCAGTGTATTCAAATTTGACAGTAACCCAATTCTTCGCGTGAGACAGACCAACAAACACACATGCAAGTACCTAGACACACACGCGCGCGCGCGCACGCACACACACGCACAGAGAGAGAGAGAGAGAGAGAGAGAAATACGCAAATACACGGACGCTGAACGCACAGGAAGAAGAAATTACCTAATGAAACTAGCCTTGATAGTGGTGCTTACAATGTTAGTCGGCACACTAAAAGCACATAAAAGATCAGATTCTACAAAGCATAATCTTTCTTTCAGGAAGTTCGTTCCAAATGTTACAGCATTTAAAGTTTTTTACTTCTATGTCCTAAAAATGGTCGGTGCGTTCCAGTTACCTTTTGCAGCGTGTTTCGAGGGAAAAAAAACCCATTATAAGCGTATTTGAAAATAGAGTGCGGTTAAATCTAGAAATTCTGGACAGCTTTGAGCCTTACCGCAGCTAGGAGGCTATTTTGAGATAACATTCGGATTTTTTTTCTTTAAATTGTCAGACGCTGTCGCCGAAAACACACTTCATAAGGTGGCAAATTTAACGACATCAAAAATCGTCCAGCCATCAATCTAAGAGCACATTTAGACAAGCGTCAGACAGCGACAGATCTTTTCTTTTTTTCTTCTTCTTCTCATCTACAGATCTCTACAATGGGAAATGGAGGGAATTTGGTGAGGCCTTTCAAACACGCCATACGAGTGAATAAAAAATAAATACAGAGTGAAAAATTCCTCCGCAGACCGCAGAGATACAAAATCATAATAAGCCAAATTAGGGTGAAAGCATACGCCTTCCCTGCCCCCAACACCCTTACGACCTCATCTTCACCTTTTCCCATCCGTTTCTTTGTTTCACCATGAGGGTACCCAAATAACTTATCGATGCCAGAGTTGTACAAACGACATCTTTCAGTACTTCTTCACTGGTTTGAATGGGTGGTCTGCTCTTCAACCGAGAGTTCTGTATCTTAATATATATTATCATAGATGGGGTCGTCTCTGCCTATTTCCTCATCTCTCTTGCTACAAAAAATAAAGTTATTTCCTGGAGGATGTTTGTTTTTTCCCCTCATTTTTGCTCTGAGTGTTGTCAACACTTTCACAGCGAGGTCTGATTCTAACCCAACTGAAGTATGCAAAATATTTTAAATGTAAGTCTTGAAGATTTTGGTGTCTTTAGCAGTGAACGGGTTAACATCTAGTCGTACCATTAATGGTATTTGCTTTTTTTAGCCCCATCCCAACCTTATGCCAACGAATCATATAATTTTTTTTACAAACACTTCAAATTCGAAATATTTAAAGAGTTACCGGCATAATATCATTCGTTGTTGGGTTTTTTTTTCCAAATTTCTTTTTGGCGGGGGGGGGGGGGGGGGGGTCAGTTCTAAAAAGTATGTTTACGATACTACTGTAAAGTGTATTCAAGTTGTCGTGGCCGAGATCGGATACTCCGACCTACCGATTCCTCTACCTATTGAGCTTCGGAGTCTGTATTGTTGCACTATTTGGGGGCGATCCCCCTACCCCCTTTCTTATCCACCTTTCCCAGCAGGGTATGATTCTAATCGAACTGAAATATGCAAAATCTTCAGAATACATTCTTATACCAGATAAATCAGATTTCAATGAACTCTCACACGCCAAAAGCCTGGAAATCAATGTAAGTTCATTGCAATCTGATCTATTTGATATAAGAACAGGAGAATGTAGAAGATTATGAAGTCTAGTGAGTAGTTTAAGAAATAATCTTAGCATTGAAAGGGTTGAAAAATTGTGACATACTTCATGAGAACAGTGCAGAATTTGGAGAAACTCAGCAAGAATATTATAATCTTTCAGTATAAAAAATATTTTAAGTCATAAATGATATTCAAAAAGGACAATAGGAAAGGTAGATCAATACTGAGCCCCGGAGGGGAAAAATTATGAATGATTTCCATAATTTCCTTCTGAGGTGATGAGGGTAGTTTGGAGAAGTAGGTTTATCTTAGTTGTCCTTCGTGGGCCGATTTCATGACGCGAGACCAAAGCTTATTCCGAAACTATATTCTAAATTTAGCTCGCTTTCGTAGGGTATGAATTGTTTTTAATTCTTTGAGTGGTCAAAATATTCAAAGGGAGCCTAAATTAAGCTAAATTTAGAATTTGCCACGTACTAAAATCTAGTCTTACGTCATGAAATCGACCCCACGAGTGTGCGGCTATTCGCAATATTTCAGTGACTTATTCGTGAAGAGCGTGAAATGTTAAGAGTTTAACTGTATATCCCTGATTTCTATATCTACATTCGGAACAATATCTATGGTAATCTTTTTTAAAGAATTAACATCGGGGCTGTATTGTAAAATGAAATAGACTTTGTCCAGAAATTTAAAAAAAAGTCTATGATGTTAAAATATCTTGAAACAAAAAATCAGCATCAAGGTCTTTCTGTCCTTAGAGACAATTCCTAAAATGGTGAATAGCGGGGTTAATTAGGTTCAAGGTGTGAATGGATCACCTACTGCCGAAACTCAATCCGATGCGAAGTGCTGAAAATCGAAAGTCGGATCACGGGTGACTTCTCGGAATGAATATAAGGAAATGAATGACCGACCGAGCGGCGCAAACAACGTGAAAAGGAGTTGAAGTCCTGTTATGGAAAGAATCGATACGGGACGAGACGACCGGAACGCTAAGACGTGAGAGAGTTGTGGACTCAGCACCAAGGCTGATACAATACGTCCCCTTTATCAGGGGCAATTGATCCCCTTCAGTCGAGTCTAGTCGCCACGACATTCGATCCACTGGTTTTACAGCTACTCACACGTATCCCCACTATCTCACGTATGGTCGGCATTAATGAATGTAGGTCAATTTCTGTCATTATATTTTTCTAAATAGTTATAGAATACACTAAAAGAGTGCCCATGCTGATAAGAAATTCTTGAAAGTAAGACAAAAGTGAGGCCAAAAAAATGTGGATCGGAACCAAAGACCTTCTATAGCAGTCCCGCCTCGCCGTTAACACAAAGCAATAATATTATTATTAGCATGCTGTGCCACTTGCTATTATTTCGACAAGTGAACTGCTTAACATTCATCGCGTATTATATTACCCACACACACACATTTTTAGCATCACATCAGGATGGCAAAACACCAAACATTCAAAACATCTAGTACCATATGCATAGATAACTACATAAAAGGAAAAAACGATAATTAAACAGTAAAGTTTTTAACAAATAAACTTCTGGTGCGGTGAAATTCCATATTATGTGAGGAGTAAAAAAAATTGTAAAATGCTAGTTGTTATATCTATCCCTATTTTCCATAGACTTGAGCACGTAAACCTTGTTTTAATCCAATAATAGTACCTGCGTAGAGCTGAAGCTAGACACGTATCCCTTTCAATGCTAAAGACACCAAAGTCTTTAAGATTTGCCTGTTCTTATACCAGATAAATCAGATTTCAGGAAACTGACATAATATGCCAAAAGCCGGATTTGTCTGATATAAGAACAGGCACGTTTTTGGAGATTTCGGTGTCAGCATTGAAAGGGTTAACATTTCTGGCCTTCTGCATCTGAGTTCAGTTTGCCAACCAAATCCCTCTGTGTGCCTCGATCCTGACCCAATGTTGCGAGTCGCTTCAAATCGGAGCTTACGAGGATAACGCGGCCATGTCTCAGTATCTGACCTAAAAGCTGTCACCTTCCTACAGGGATGGAAGCTGAGAGTAGGTTTTAATTTTTTTTTTAGGACTTGCACTTATCCTCTTCGTGCTTGGGTAGCATATATGGCCGACATAGTGGATCTCCATCCGTCACCATCAGGTGCCTTCTTTTCTAATTGAAATTGCCTCCAAGTCCAATTTTCACTCTTCATCTCCCTTTCAAGGCACCTCCTCCATGTCTCTGATTAAACTAGCTCTCATAATAAATCCACTCTATTTTGGTCATCCTCTTTTTATGTTCTCTTGAGAGTTCTACCTGAGGGCAATCTTGGGCAGCGCACTTGTGTAAATCCTGAGTACATGATTAGTCTATGTCCATTTTCTTTTTTTGTACCACGTTAAACAGTGGCTCCAAAGAAATTATGTGCTGTAAATTTTCATTTACTATAGTGTTATACCAGAATGTCCTGGGAATTTTTCTCAGACACTTATTCTGAAAGGTTTGAATTCGTTTAGGAATAGAAGACTCCTGAATTATAGACGCACCATGGACTCCGAAGAATGCACCTGAGCTGTTAGCGATGGAAACTGTCAACCTTTTGCTCTTTGTCAGTGCCCATGTTCCGCAGTTGTACGTCAGAAAGAGTTTTACCAGTGACTTCTACATACTTCTTAATTACCTTGCTGATCAAGAGGTTTGACCCCAGGAGAAGGCAAGCCCTGTCTGGGGGCCGGGTTGAACCAATCTTAGACTTCGAACAAAAACAGGTAGAATGGCAGCATAAACACATCCACACATCCAAACACACACATCCATGCACACACACACACACACATCCACACACACATATCCACACACACATCGACACACATACACACACATGCACACACACAAACAAACACACACACACAATAACACAATGAGAAAGAGGCCATTTTAGGGGAACCTACTCCATATTTTCTGTAACAACCACCTTTCTGGACCATCTGGTCGGACAGCCAGATTTTGTCTTTTACCACTAAATACCCCTCCTTCTCTCCCAAACTTGTTTTCATCTTCACAGTTTGTCGTTGAGATAATGCAATCTTTTAATGACTTCCCAATTCGCATAGCCATGCCACGCCCCCGGGCAGGCAAAAACCGTGCCAAAACGTGTGGCCCCATCAGCGGAGGAGGGAAGGACGGCGTAATGTGAAAGCTTCCGGCAGTTCCGCAGCACACAAATGACGCACAAGTCGATACAACGAAATCATCTAATCGAATCTCCCAATCTCTGACATTAATTAACGGGAGGTGGCACCCTCTCTCCCTCCACTCGCTCTCTTTCTCTTCCTTTTCTCCCTCTCTCTCTCTCTCTCCCTCACTCTTTCACACACATACATACACACAAATGCAAATACACATTAACGTGCACACATACACACGTTCACTTACTCTTACTCTCTCTCTCGCTCTCTCTCTCCTTCTTCTCTCTCTCTCCCTCTCTCTCTCTCTCTTTCTCTCCCTCTTTCTTTCACTCTTTCACACACATACATACTTACAAATACACATAAACGTACACACATGGCACATACACACGCTCACTTACTCTTACTCTCTCTCTCCTTCTCTCTTTCCCTCTCTTTTCTTCTCTCTCTCTCCGTCTCTCTCTCTCTTTCTCTCCCTCACTCTTTCACACATATACATACACACAAATACAAATACACATAAACGTACACACATGGCACATAGACACCCTTACTCTTACTCTCTCTCTCTCTCTCTCTCTCTCTCTCTCTCTCGCTCTCTCTTCCTTTTTTGTTCTTCTTTTTTTGTTGTTGTTGTTTGGTTATGGTTTTCATTTTATTATTAACCAAAAGTTAGGTTTATGACTTATTCCCTATCACCCATTTTAGGGTTAAGAAAAATGGTTGTACAAACATACTATCACTACAAACACCCACCTCGTACAAGCATGGGGACATGGGAATAAAGAGAGATAGCGAGAGAGTAGAGAGTAGAAGTATGAAGGGCGAAAGAGAAAGAAGGAAAACTGAAAGAAGTGAGCAAGTTAGAGAGAGAAAGAGAGAGATATATATATAGATATAGTTATAGATAGAGAGAGAGAGTGAAAGAGTAGACAGAGAGAGAGAGAGACAGAAGAAGAAGAAGAAGAAGAAGAAGAAGAAGAAGAAGAAGAAAAAGATAAGGGGAACGATAGTTGTATATTAAAGCCAATTGATTATTGTGATATACCTTACGTTGGGTCAAAACACGCACAACATGGCCGGCACTTGTCTAAACCGTGTGACAATATCACATGTGGGGGAAAAAGTGAAAAGTGTTCACTGTGGCTGCGGGCAAATAAAAAATATGCTGCAATTATGACGCCGAAAGCAATGGTCTAAACACAGTCAAGTTGAATGCCCGGTCGTCAGTCTCTAGTCGAGGTTAAAGGGCCCCAAGCTCAATCACTCCCAACCCGGCCATTTTTAGGCTCAGCTGAACCTCGTCCGGGATCCTAATCTAATGAGACATCCAATTTTCTGTGCAAGGGGAAATATTGTCTGCAACGGGTCACAGGCTGGAGGTGGTGTAAACCAATTCCCATGTGCGAAATGGTTTCCCGCGAGTGTCCACTAGCTCTCGTCCACCGCTGTTTCGCATCATCTCGCTCAATCTCACTCTTTGACAAAATCCATCCACCCCATACGTGAAAGGCAGAGTTACAATGACGTAAGACAAGCGATTAATTGATTCACTGAAAACCTCAAAGCGTTGTCCATGAAATGAAAAAGTCAATCGGATTTGTTTCGTGGCAAAAGAGAAATGGAGGCTATCATTCTCGTTCTTTTTTTTTCTTTTTTTTTTTTGGAGAAGGGGAAATTGCTTTAATCCAAACAGTAAATTACATTTGCTTGCCCTTATGTATTAATGAAGCGGTACTATCAGATTATAGAATTATAATAGATTTAGCAAGGATCTCTTCGGGCTAGTCCAGCAATTTTTGGTTGAAACTGGAAGCATTTGAAGATGGCGGACGGGTTACTTCCTCTGATATTTTTGGATGATATATATCGCCCATTGTCCCGTTTCACTCTCTTATTTGAGGCGGTACCAAAATTAAACTACTCACCACCGTATATGAAGGATGTCCTGGTGGAAGTGCACTGGCTAGCCAAAATATGGCCGTCTCAGTATGACCATTACTCGACTGTACATTGTCATAAGTCACTTGATAGTGCAGTCGGGTACATGTGCTCTAAACAAACAAAAAAACATCGACTGAACTGTTTTGTTGTTAGTGTGGACCAAGCTTAACAATTGGCAGCCGATGGACAGATCTAAGTGGGATGTGTGGAAATGCAACGCCCTTCAGATTTAAAAGCAGCCAAAGTTTGACATGATTAAACGGACAAAAGGACACGCAGAATACAAAAATATATACTGGAAATACTTAACAAAGAATGGACAGGTAGGTGTGATATGATGTATGAAAATATCGAAAATTTCTTGATAAGGGACTGTCTAGAAGCCTACCGTACAATGATTGAAGAAATGTGCTTTTCCCTTTCTATGAAAGAGTGAAGGTTCTATTTCAATCACGTGATTTGATACGGAAGCACGGCAATGACATCTGTATGAAAGATCAACTTTCACCAGGACAGAGGAAACACCGCAAGGCCATCATTTGCTTCCTGATTAACGCAGTTCAATTCCACATGCAAGACCTTGTTAAGCTCATGTATTGTGTGGCCAGTTAATAGAATACCCTGATCTCCACCAATCCCATAGAACCTCGCTCTGGACATTCTAATAAAAGTGTCCGTACATTCATAAAATCGCCACAAACTAATATCATTTGCATATCATGCAAATGCCAATTCAGATCGATGTGAAACAAGAGGAGAGATTGCCTTCCAGGGGTGGCTGACCGCTATTGAATATCCCTTGCTTGCCCCATTAAAGCCCTTGCAGGTTCACCTAATCCACGCCTTGACTGTGAGGGCAAAAATCGGCTGCTTACGTCTCTCCCCTCCGCCTCGTCTCTCTCTCTCTCTCTCTCCATCTCTCTCTCTCCACACCTCTCTCTCTCCATATCTCTCTCCATCTATCTCTCTCCATCTCTCTCTCTCCAT
>JAUEKZ010134552.1:0-15160 GCA_031471865.1 Melibe leonina | reverse complement strand
ATCATATCATATCATATCATATCATATCATATCATATCATATCATATCATATCATATCATATCATATCATATCATACTATCATGTTTACCAAGCATATAGGCTGGGAGCCTTTAAAAACCCTTGGAAAAAGGATCACATTTTGCAAAAAGAGCTATTACAAATTCAAAGGGGAAACTATGACTGATTGTACATGCTGGTACAAGGGTCTATCCTAATTCAAACGTATGTAAAATAATACAAACAAAATTTTTGGTTGGTTGAACTAATCAAAGTGTATTTAGGAACAAACAAAAAAAAGAAATCAAAATTCAAAGGAAAAAAAAGGCACCTGATAAAAATATAGGTACAAACCTTTCCTTTCTTTTTCTGTTTAATCAAGTTTCCATGTTCATCATATTCCATTTCATATTCAGATCCACTATCCTCACCATCCTGGGGAAAAATATTTGTAATTGCAAAACAGTTTATACAAAATGATCGTAATAATGAATAATAGATATCTTTATAAAATCAATATGCATTTACCTTAGCATGATGATAGTCATATTTTACTAATGAGATTTGACAAAAGTAAAATCAGTACAATGAAGATAGTATAAAGTGAATTGATAAAGCTAAATTCAATCATACTTTTCTAATACATCAATGCATTTTTGGAACATGAGAATGATCAATCATTCTTAATTGTTTTTTAAATGGCTTTGCACTTTTCTGGAGTCTTAAGATTCTAAAATCTTTCATAAATTATATGAGACAGTTTTACATGACAATATTAACATATTTATTGTAACTTACTTTTCCTTTCCTTTTCTTACGTATAACTCTTCCATGTTCATCATGTTCCTAATAAGAGGTAGGAAAAGAAAACAAAAAACAGAATATTAAAACTTTCAATCATTTCCCTAATCAAAGATAACTTAGTATGTCTTAATATTTGCTTTCTTGAATATTGTGATTTTAAATGATTTAATTCTAATTAAGTACTTGACAAGAAAAGAATGAATGACACATACATATATAAACTCATCATCCTCTGTTATTTTGCCTTTTCGTTTTGATTTCCTTCTCATCCTTCCAGTGAGGGGATCTACCTCTGAAAAAACCAAAAAGGATTAAACATTATTACATTAAAAATCATAATGAAAAGTACATAATTTCAAAAATAAAAAGTTCATTTGTCTATACATTTCTTTTTTAAAAATACCTCTAGTGTCAAATTATGAATAAAGGGTGCTATGCGATATATTTTTTTAACAAAGGATTGTGATTATCAATTTTGTGAAGGAAAAAAATGTTTTCTCTTATTCAATGTAGTTCTTTGTTTAAACCCTTCAAGAAACAATAAAAAGTAATAAAGTTCTAGAATTTAAAAAAATTGTTCTGGTCAATTTGATGTGCAATTTCTGCTATTGTTTTGAGAAAAAAAATTCAAATAGTAATTGAATAGCATTTTTTTTTTCCATAAGAGGTCTAAAGGTTTTTAATGTTGATCACAAATTATATATCAATACAGAAATCCACATTTTATTTCAGAATAGCCATCCAAAAATCAGTAGAGATATCTTATTCTGGGATAGGTTGTTTTTTTTTAATGGATTTTGAGAGAACTGATCATTCAGATCAAAAATACTTTTTAAAACTTGATTATATATTACAAAACTGCCTTGCAACTTCTAAAATTACTTTTTAAAAATAGACCAAATGGGACAAGACCACAATGACAAGCAAAGAAAATGTAGGATTTCTAGATGCTTGGAGTTGAGAAACAAAAAACAAATCAATTGTGCCGAAATATCATATCAAACTTGGATTAATTTAGAGTAGATTCATTAGTATTTTTTTCTTTTTCATTCTGTTTTAAATCAAAAGCACTTAAGAATTCAGAATTAAAAACAACAACAAAACAAATACACGGTATTATACTTGTTAAGCGCCTCAACCCTAATAAAAGCATTGCTAACAATCTAGTGATCAATAAATAGATAGCCCTAATGCAATGTGCACAAAAAAATCCTTCTATGATTATTTACAACACTGTCTGCTGCAGGCAATGTAACCAAAAAGAAAACTATGTCCAAATATCTTTTGTTTTCTTATAACATGCTCTTTACTATGACACACTGAAGACAGTGCACATGGCATACTGGATAAGATAAGATAAGATAAGATAAGATAAGATAAGATAACTTCATTGATCCCCCAAAGGGGAAATTATGATGACAGTCAATCATGCACCTTTGGCCATTTAATAGGATTTAAAAATGAATAAAATATAAAAAATAGAATGCTCTCACAACTCTACATGGTTAAAATTAGTTAAGCGTGAATAGAAAGTGCATCTACAGATGAACCACTGAAACTTTTCATCAAATGTATAAAAAATGTTTACCAGCAATCAAACTTTACCAGATATCACCCATATCCATTTTGTTAGTTACATAGCACCAAAACTTTATTTATGAGAAAAGTTAGATAAAAAAAAATCTATCTAGAGTGTCATATCCTGACCGATTAAATTTTGCAATCTGTAAATCAAAATGAATTCCACATTCTTCATAGAAAAAAGTCCACAAAACAAGAAGTGATGATATATATGTTTGAACCTCCGATGGAAATTGAGAACAAAACAACATTGCACTTATTTATCTGTTGCCATTGCCATATTACTAAGCGGTCAGCCATATTATTGGTCTCTGCTAAAAAAAGTGCCATGTATTTAAAATGTCAAATGTTGTTTTATCACACGCTTTCATCAGAGGCTGTCATATATTTCATCACTTTGACTTGTTCTTCTACGACACAGAAAGTTGTGTCCTCTCTGAGTATTTCAATAATCAAACAACAAAAGTGCAGGATCCACAGTGATGTAAGAAGTGTTAGAGAGCAGCCAATGGCTCTGCAGATCTATTCAAAAATGGGATCTACCTTTTCATCAATATCTTGTCTTGGATTTTCCAAAAAAAATTAAGTCGCAATCCAAACAACGGTTCTCGCAAAAAATAAAAGTAATATCTGAAGGATTCATAGGAATATGGTTTTGAAAATAAACTGGTGTTGGTAATGCTCTTAATGCAGAGTGGTATTTGCAGATAAGACACTGCTTTAATATTAAGACACCGCCTTAATATTACATTAATATATGAGCAGCATTGACACGTAATGGACTAGACATGTCATAGCTCTCTACATACATAGTGCACACAAAACTATAAAAATTCTCATAAAAAAATGTATAATCAGGAGACCAATAAATAAACAATTTTGCAAGAGAGATCTGACCACTACTGATCTGGGTAAATAGGATTTTCATATATGAACTTCCAATAACAAAAATTAATGGTTGGTAAACTACAGTAACAGAAAGATATCTGTATAAATAAATAAATAGAAAGGACTGATAGTTAGGTCAGGCATGGAAATACATTTTAAATAAACAAAGCATAAACAGACATTTCAGTTTAACAAATAGTATAAATTAATTTTTGGGGGAATAAGATGTTCTGAGAAAAATTATACTTTATGATAGACAATTTCAAATGGGTACAATTTCATTCATTGGTTTTGGTGACTGTGCACACTACTCTGTGTGAGTGGAGTTAGTAGAAAAACAGTTAGATTGTTATATAATAAGCTTGGTTACAAGCAGCTTCTATTTTTCCCTTGTTTATTTTTACTCTACTGCATATAAATAAATATGAGCAAAGCAAAAGATAAAAAGTTGCCAACATCTATCACTTTATGATTAAACTTAATGATTAATTTTTTACCTCTGTTATATCATTTAATTTCTCCTCTAAATCTTTGTCATAAAAATTTCACATTTTTACTCTAAGATACAGTCTCCCGCAGATTGTCTTACCATATTCACTTTCATCATCAGCCTCATTCCCATCCTTCATGCGAGCTTTTCTAAATGAAAATAAAAGTGGAATCATTGGTCGAAAAATAATTACTCAATATTTTAGATTAAAAAAAACAAAAAACGATCTTATTTATCAAACATCACAATAACTATGGATAAGTCTCATTACTAGCATAGTAGGAAATAATACCATTATGTTATATTATTATAGTGTTATATTCAGTGAGAAACCACGATGTTGTTATAGTATTTAGGATATTATATAATCAATTGTTTGAAACTTGTTTCTTTAGAGAGCTAAAAAATTAAATAATGAAGCTTAAACTCCAGAAAAGTCTGTTTTTAAAATCCAAACATAGCTAGCTGATTTAAAATCAGTGACATTTTCCAATGTTTTTTGCTTAAGATGGGGGACACATTAGCTTTGCTGATAGAGCGGCAGACTGTTGCACTGAATGTTCTAGGTTCGATCCCCCTGACAGGCAGATTTTTTTTCAGGGACTGGAAAACCTCACAGTCAACCTAGAAGTAAAATGGGTACCTGGCCCTTCTTATAGCAGTATCCTTGTCCTACAAACAAATTTTAATCATCTAAATAGTGCTTGTCTTGTCCTACGTGTCTCAATGGTCAATGTTGGATTGGGGAAAAAATTGACTTTTAGGTTTCCACATAAAACGCTACAGAAATACACTATTTTTTATTATCATTATTGGGAAAGCTCACCTGTCTGCCTCCTTCTTTTCTTTCTTTTTTCTGAAAAGAATACAAGAATAGAATGATATTGTATTAAGATAATAAATTGCCATTACTTAAAAGAAGAAATAAAATTCAGCATATTCTCATATGTTGTATATTAGTCCCATTCCTTATAATCTGTTCTCAAAGATCTCTAATCCTAAAGCCAACACCAAAACCAGTTTGTCAGTTAGTAAACAGTTAGTTAACAGTAGAGCAAGCAATAAGAGGGAATTCTTTAAAAAAATTTAAGGGTCATATAAAGTTACAAATTTGTTTCAATCATTTCATTGAAAGAATAATAAACTCTTGGAAGTCTTCTCTGTGATATATAGACAGCACTCATGATGAACACATTCAAATCAAAATAGGATAAAAACTCCCCCACTCGTTGTTATACTCCTTTATCACCCTAATACCCTGTACAACTTTTTCAGGACAAATTTCCCCACCATTATAACCCTCTACCTTTCTGTCTCGGCTACAGTAAAAAAGCTTCACCTTGTTTCATGGAGCCCTCATTCCCAACCCCTTTGTCATGTTCTTACGAGGAATATATGTTAGACTCTACCCGTATCATTTTCTTTTATTTTATTTCTTTGAAGTTCATTTTGAATTAAATCAATTCTTACATTCATGTATTCATCTTCATGTTTAAAGATTGAGAAAATATGTTTGAAAATAATAAACCAATGAAGGTCAACTAATGTAGGTCACTTACTCTTCATGTGCTGCCATCATTTCATCATATTTGTCTCCATATTTTTCTCGTCTTTTTTTCTCTCTTTCTGCTTTTCTCTTGGCTTTTCCCTCAAAATATTTCTTTTTCTCTTCCTCTGTCATATTCTCCAAATCTACAGCATCAGAATCGGTGCTTGCATCACTGAACTCTGGAACGTCTTTGCCCTTTTTGCCTTTTTTACCTTTACCAACTTTTGGTTTCTTAACTCTGATTTTCCCACCCTTTCCGTCAGATTTTTCTGTATATTGAGTACTGGAAAACAATTAACGTGTCGAAATTATGTCATTTTCAAACAATGAAACTAGAATTGAAATGAATATGAAAAAAATCTTCTATTTGTAGACACTTAAACATAAATAGACAGGGTAAAGAAAAATAATTTAAAAGGTAATCTATACAACTATAGGGAATTCTTTCTGTACCTTAAGGCAATATGATTGTAAGATACTTATGCTTGTTGAATTAGCATGCAAAGCCTATACATTATTTTCATATCTTGTTATTCCCGATTGGAGATTATAAATTTATAAATTTTGAACTTTAAACAACTTATCCTGGCAATAAAAAGACATTCAAAAGTTGCTAACATGAATACCTACTTTGATTAGATTAAACTATCTTTGAAAAATAAAAGAATAAAGAAAAAAAAACTCTTCATAAACTTACAACTACCAGTCTCAAAGAAAGAAATGTAACTTTATCTCAAATGTACATGCAGTTCATACCTTTCTGAATCAGAATCTAAGGAGGAAGAAAAAATATGAAAACTCAATAAATGGCAAAGATCTTTAAAAAAGTTCCCTCTAAAAGTGTTATGTTATATTTTTCTCACTCTTACTAAATTGTTACAGGTATGGCTGATTTATGAAATCAATGAGTTGATAGTGATTCAAAAATTGCAATTAAAAGTATTATGACTAATACATTCAATGACAGCTACTACATATTTGATACAAAATTCTATAGAAAATTCAATTTTGAATTTTATTAGAATCCTTCCTGACCACAGATAAAGTGATAATAAACGAGAACTAAAATAACAATTTAGATTAGCTGCTGAAGCCCTTTGTTGATGAACCAGAAAGGTCTATAACAGTTTCTCTTCCTCATACAACACTATAATTTGGTCGACCTTATATTTTTCGCCTTGGCAATGAGTCAACCAGCCTTCACTATTTATTTGTCCTTTTAAAGTGGCAGTTGTTTTAAAAAGCTATTGAAAGAAAAAAAACATGTTAATTAGTAAGGTAAGTCAATTTTTAAAAGTTCATGATTATCAAAAAAAAAAAAAGGCTGAAGCAACATCTCACCACTTGTGTAAGATTCTGCATCTGAGTGTCCAATAATATTCCCTTGAGCATCTCGGACTCTCCTTTTCCTCTTTCTTCTTCGTGTGCCTCCCTCACTGACTTCACTGTAATAACTGTATTCACTACCACTACCATGCTCTCGTCTCTTTTTCTTTTTCTTCTTCTTGTGTAATCCTCCCCCTTCAAGGTTGCTATCAGAGCTGATGAAAGATATTGAATATTTTCAAGCATTTCAACACAAAATATCAATACAATATATATGTATTGTTGTATTTGGGGTGATTACAAATAACAAAAGATATTTAAATTTGATTTCTTATAATTTAGATTTGAAACTATCTCAAATGGACAATTGTAACCTCAAGCTTCTTTCATCTACATTTTCAAATTCAACTATAACCAACTTCATTGTGACTATTAAAGTTTTGGCTTCTTACATTAACCATATATTGAGATTCAAGAAATATAAATATTTAAGGCATTTATTAGGAAGGAAAAATTAACAACTAAAACAAAAGGATAAATCAATATATCCATACAGTAACTTATGGAAGTTAAATAAGCCGGGTTCAAAGGCATAAACTGCCAATGAAAGAAAATGCAAAAAAATATACTAAAACATTCAAACAAACCTTTTAAGATATCTTTATATTATCAATGTCAAAAGTCTCACCTGTGATAAGATTCGCTGGCACTGTAGGTTCCATCTGCTCTTTTCTTCCTTCGTCTGATATGCTTTGTGCCACCCTGACTGGTGACACTGTAGTAGCTGTGGGCACTTCCTCCATGATCTCTCTGCCTACGTCTGCGTCTGCGACGAGCCTGACCAGCCTCATCCTGGGAATGACAAGATTTATTGATTCAATCCCACAGGAACATCAGAAAATGTTTACAAATAAGATGCTCTTAGTTCTTGTTTTCATCTCTCCACTGAATGACGGAGGCGATGTATTCTGTTATTGTTTATGGGCTTTATTCTGAATGCGTCTTGCCACAAAGGTGGCCATTATTCAAAATGGAAGTCACAAGTAACAACAATAATTCTCATGCTTCGTTCTTTTACTTGACCCATGTTACAGTTCTCACTTACCACACAATTGCATTTAAGTACAGAAATCACAACACACATCAAAATCGGTAAAGCATTACAATAAATATCTTACTATACATGAAAAGAGCAACTTGATATTGTTATTATTCATCGAAAAAGATTTGTGCAACTGTTTATCATTGTGGAGTAATTGCATAAAATGATGATGATATTTGTATGATGCCTTTTGGTAATTGTTGTTTAGTTTTTTAATGCTTGTTTTAAAAGATCCTAATAATTCCTTCTTCTTCTTGTGTCTTATGCTCACGTCACGTTGCATCTATCATTTCAATTTATGTTTTTTTTAAAACATAAAATGGTTATTGAGATTGAAGAAACTCAATACTCTGTCTGCAGGCATAAGGGAATTTTACCTGGTCACTGTGGTATGACTCACTGCCACTGTAGGTGCCGTCTGCTCTCTTCCTTCTTCTACGAACATGCTTGGTGCCTTTTGAATTGTAAATTATTCAAAATAATTATTACCGACCACATGTCAATGAATATAAAATTTGATTGAAAAAAAGATCAATTGATTATTCCCTAATCTCCAGCCACAATTAACTTGCACACTTTTCAGACTTTGTAGTTCTGTAGGTAAACATTAGAAACATTTATCAAGACAACATGAATGAACGAGATTTTCATAATCCAAATGAATTTTGAAAACAGATTGTCAACTTTAAAAAAAAAGGGTAACAAGCAATGTTATGATTATGGAAAACATAATTTAATTTCTCTATTCTCTATAGTATTCTTTTTGTTTTAGGCAATTTTCAATGAAACAAAGACTGCAACATCAATTGATAGAAATTGATAAAAAGTTATCTTTTTACCTCCTGCACTGTACACACTTCTGTAGCTGAATTCACTGTCGCTGTCTTTGTCTCTTTTCCCAACCTTCCTACGACTTCTCTCCTCTGCTGTTTCCTCCTCATCCCCACCCGCTCCTCCTTTCCCCCTCCCTTTCCTCCCTTTCCCTTTTTTCCCTGCATCACTGTCCGATATATGACCAATCTTTCTGCAAAGGAATAAAGCATAAAGAAAATACAATAGAAATTATAATGCCTACCCATGCTGCTTTAGTCATTGTAAAAAAAACCATGTAGATAGCTTACTTTAGACCATAGTCCTCCTGCTGGATAGCCGCACATTGACTGCCCCTCTTTTCCACACATTTCTCTGCTATCCCAGGTCTACGGCCTCATTTCTAGTGATTTCCAGCAACTTAAAGCTCCTCATCAAGGTCTCTCTCCACTATAGCTAGGGTCAACCTTTCTTCCTTTTTCTTTGAGGTTTCCAGTTTCATACTTTCTGTGGGACCCCGCTCTTGATCACTCCCATTACATGACAAAACCAGCACATTTTCCTATCATAGATGGCATTAAATCTTTTTACACCTCTAGCATACAACAAATTTACTTGCTAAAAAAAATTGAATTGCCAAAAGCAGAAAGTGCATCATGTTCATCTTTAATTGTTTTGCTATATTTTACTACAACACTGACATCTCAATTACAAGATATCTACCAGATTGAAAACAGCTGTTTAAAAAAATATCAAGTGATCAAATGTTGCTCTTATTCTATTTAATTTATCCAAAGCAAACCTACTTTTTAAATTTTTTGCCAGTAACTGGATCAACAACCACTTCATATATGACGCCATCTTTCCCAACAATCTTTTGGCCAACTTTAGCTGTTGAAAAAAACATAATCTATGATATTCATAAAAGATTAAAGAGACATCTTTAAAAAAAAAAAAATAATGCTCAAATGGTGCGAGTAAATTTTTCTAAGATAGATCAATATTGTTGTTTATGAAAATTGCTTCAATAAATTGTTCACCTAGAGGACAGGCTTCTTTGTAGTACTTTCTGTTCCAATTTTTTGGTCATTTGCTCTATATACATCTCTTTGTTACATCTCATCTAGAATTCATGATAAGAGAAAGAGTTATGTTTCTTCTTTTTCATCTCCAATATAACATCACCCTCTCTTCTCCTTCATTCAAGCCACAGTTTCCTCCTTCATCTCAATACAACATAGATAATCCTTTTTAGGTTCAAGTTGACAGAAAATTGAAAGATTAAGAAGAGCATAAGTAGTCAAATGCTGATGTCAATGTTTTACCAATTGGTAAGAGGGTTTGAATTCGGGTCTTGTCTTGCCAAAGACATAAAAATTGGCATCAGCATTTAAGTCTTCTGAGCTGAACATTATAGGAAGAGTGCTAAGACTGATTGCTTGGCTTGGTGTCAATATTTGTGACAGGGTGAGATATTTGAGTGAGCCTATCATTTATCTATGTGTGGCAGCATGTTAGTTTCTGTACAGAGCTTTGCATTCAATATAACTTCAAAAAGGGAACTTAAACCTTTCAATGCTAAGAACTTTATAGATCTAAATAGATACAACAAAATCTTCAAGGTTTGCCTGTTCTTTTACCAAATATATATAATTTCAGTGGCCTGAGATATGCCAAAAGCCTGAATGCTGAAATCTGATTTATCTGGTATGAGAACATGTACATTTTCATGATTTTGCATGCTTGAGGTTTAAGTTCGAAACAGACCTCGCTGTGAAAGGATTAAACCGTACACAAATAATCAACATCATGATTTACCGTCTTGGAAATCTGGGTCATCCCCACCAGAATACACAGTGGAAGCTTTTTCCCAGTCTTCCACCACATCCCCTTTCTTGAGATCCAGGAACTTCCGCAGATAATTTGGGTCACCTCCGGCTGCCATAAATTCATTATATTCATCTTCTGTCAACATGACGGTCTTCTCAACAAGACGCCCACTTTTGGTTCGTACATAGGTTTTCACAACCTGGGGGAATTATAGCACAATATTATAAATCAGGACCAATCTTTTCTTCACTCTTAAACCACTAAAAATACATTCATTGACTTTGTAATTACATTTGTCAATTCTCTTTCAACTACAGTATTTACATTGCCATTTAACATTTTAACATTTTGTATTAAAAGGTCAACAATTTATATCAAATTTAACTTGATGTAGCACAAATGAACTAAAACCACTGGTAAAAGTAGAAGGTTCTTTGTTTTGTTTTTTAATTTTTTTATAATGACTTAAAAATGATTAATCCACCATCAATTGTTTCTACCTTCATAGGATTTCCTTCTGGAATTTTCTCCCAGGATTCCAAATTTCCGTCCTCAGGATCAACATATTTTTGGAGAATGGCATTAGGATCTCTGCCAGCCTTTATTTCCTGTAAGAATTAATTTGTACAAAATTATCTCTCAGTGTAAAATATTTTTTAAAATCCACTTCTCTAATCCTGAAAGAGTTTCAATCATTACAAAGAAAGCAAACCACACCAATAATTTTTTAGAGGTTTTGATATCAAGAAACTACTGTAACCACCATTATAATATACATATACATATTATGTTTGTTCAGTTATTCAAATTTTGATTTGATATTGTTCTGTATAATGAAACTACAGGTAGAGATTTTGTTTTGAAGAACAAAATTTTTGGTTTTCTCAAAACCGTCTAAATTCAAGTAGCCATGTAATGACAATGATGATATACATAAGTTAGTTCTTTGTGTATGAGATGTATATCTTACATATTAAAAAAAAAAGGCAGATGTATCCATGAAATTGTTCTTGTATTTAAACTAAGGTCGTATTTGCAGATGGATATCATATAAAAAAGGGCAAAAAGTTCCATCAATAATTGTTTTTAACTCTTTCCCAGCGTGGTCTGATTCTAAATTCTAACCCAATTGAAATATGCAAAATCTTCCAAATGTACGTGTTCTTATACCAGATAAATCAGGTTTCAGTGAACTGACATATGCCAATAGCCTGAATTTCAGGGTTTTGGCATATGTCTGTTCACTGAAATCTGATTTATTTGGTATAAGAACAGGCAAGTTTTGAAGGTTTTGGCGTCCATAGCATTGAAAGGGTTAAAAATAATGGTATTTAGAGGAATCCCTTCCCCAATTTTAAATTTGAATTTTGTGAAATTGGAATGGTTTTTGTTTTATGTCAGATGAGACAATAGTAGATCCTGTTTTTATTACAAACATAATTATTTTGTTCATATGCCTACATAAACCTAGGCAATTAAAAATTTCAACATGCAGCTTTGCTGATCTCACCTCCATCATCCTATCATAGTCGTCTGCAGTGACATAGACAGTCTTCTCAATGATTCTCCCACTTTTGGTTCTGATCTTGGTCTTGATGGCCTTCATGGCTTCCCCACTTTGCCACGACTCGATCTGCTCCCCTTCCTCCAATTGCAGATATTTCTTGATGATGTCATTTGGATCTTTGCCTGGACAGAAAAAAAACATGCTTAACACTTTCACAACAGGGTCAGATTCTTACTGAACAGAAATGTACAAAATCTTCAAAAATGTATCAATTGTTTTATCAGTTAAATTCGATTTAAGCAAACCGATATATGCCCGTTCATTAAAATCTTATTTATCTGGTATAAGAACAAGCAAATCTTGAAGACTTTGATAAAAATAACCTGAGCATTGAAAGGGTTAAAGTGTCAGGTGTGAAAGAAAAAGATATATTGAGAAAAGGTAGTGACAATATGACCTGGAAGTAAATGAAATCAATAGTAGAAAAAAGGTTAACGGTAGCTGAACTGCTAGGAAAGCAGCACAAAATGATCAGAAATTTTCTTGACTTCCTATTATAGGAGCTTTTATTTTTTCATGGACAGGAAGATTTATTCCAATAGCCTCTCTTGTGAGTATCAGTACCAAATCATATGTTCGCGATTACGTTTAAAAGTAATATATGATAGCCAGTGGTATCCATTGATATCTAAAGAAGGAATTAGCTCAGGTTTTATAGGTCATAAGGCTCAACCAGAGTTACTTTGTAGTAGGAGAGAATGAAACAAAATGCTGGAACTAAGAGCTCATACCTTCTTTTATCATAGCATTGTAGTCATCCTCTGAGATCATGATTATTTTTTCAACCAGACGTCCTGACTTGGTACGTACATACGTCTTGATGGTTTTCATCTTTGCCTCCCCCCAGCCTTCCACTTCACCATCCTCCTTACTTACATACTTCTTCAGGATCTGGGATATAGAATTACATTGAAGAAAGAATATCACATAATATATATATCTATATATGTGTATATATTTACAGTTCGCCTTACAACAGCCTGCATATACTACGCATGTAAAAAATTGGAGGAAAAGTATATTTAAAAAACTATGAGATTTAATATACATATTATGCTGAATTTTACAAGCTTGACAGAGGCAAAATCTAAAGAGAGGAATACAAACATAGAAAAAAATCCAACACAAGAAGAAGCATGAGAAGAACAGAAAAATGAGACGAGCAAGAACAAGATAAGAGCATAAACAGTATGGAGAATGACATGAAGAATAGCAATGTTTCTCACGTCTTTGGCGTCAACGGTTCCAGCCTTGATAGCATCATAGTCATCCTTAGAGACGTAGACCAGTTTCTCTACCAGCCTCCCACTCTTGGTCCTCACGTACGTCTTCACGGCCACAACCTCCTCATTGTCCCATGACTCTAGACCCTTGGCCTCATCCTCTGTCAGGTACTTCTTCAGCAAATCTGATAGATCATATAATATAATAATTTAATATAATATAGTATAATACTATTTAATATAATATAATACAATATGATATAATATAATACAATATATCATATTATAATATAATATAACATAATATAATATACACTGTAATATAACATAATATAATATAATATCATATAATATAGCGCTATTGTGGCAACAACTTCTCATTGATTTTAATTGAGAAGCTAACACAGGAGCAAAAGAATTAGCAAGCCCAAAAATTGCCTTGGTTCTCAACATCATCAAAGGATCAGCACAGGAGGCTGATCAACTGCTTGGTTTTTTCTTGATCCAAAGTTCTTATGGTTCTAAAATTGGTTATGTTTGGCTGCAGAGATATATTACACGTTCTATTGCTCCATAGCATATATAGAGCTGGGTCTCTGCAATGCTTGATGCATTACCAAGGGGTGGAAAATCAAACAAACAAATAATGATATATAATATGATATGAGACAAAGCAGAGATATTCTTGTAATCTACAGGATCTTGTGACATAGACATTGATAAATAACAAGCTTTTACTGATATTGTCAGTTATGAAATTAGCCAACAGCTCATCAAGATGATAACACGACATAACATTGAACAAATAGAAATTATTTGTTTACATACATAGACCAGTAAATAGGCACCGTACCTTGTATATTTTTTCCCTCTTTGAAGGCCTCATAGTCTTCTTCAGACAAGAATATGATGCGTTCGACCAGGCGTCCACTCTTGGTACGGATGTACGTCTTAATAGCCTTCATACCTGGGGGGACAGATATATTGTGTGTGTGAAAGAGAGTGTGAGTATGCTGAAGGCGAGGCGGGAAGGGAGGGAGGAGGGTTGGGGGTGGTGGTGAAAGTCAAAGGAAAGTTCAGTAAACACCTGATTCAGTCCTGGCTAAATTGGCGGTTAAACAGCATTTTCAAAGATTGATGGCACAGTTAAAATATAACAGTTTGTCGCCTACAACATATTATTATTAGGTTTTGTGTTATTGACATACACGTAACGCATCTGTTTTTCTGTCGCTGGAAAATTCATGAATGATAATAATGAGTCATTAGAGGTTCTATTTCCCTCGTGTGTAGTGCACATTCAGTAATTGTATACTTTGAGCTTGCTTTTCTTATGGCTTCTCACATCATGACATCTTCTCTAAGCATAAAGAAGAATTTCTTCATTTTCTATCACGTTCTGTGAAACAACATTTTTCCTCTTTGATTATCTTATAAATGCAATGCCTAGAGACTGATAGACAGGTACTTGTTTGTTTGTTTGTTGAGAGTTTTAGGGCACTTGCAACTGCTATGGTCATATAAGCGCCCAACAGGTACTTACGGTGTTCTTTGATTGCCTCCAGTCGCATTTGCTTCGCGATTTCTCTCTGTCTCTGAAATAACAGCATGAAAATGAAAAAAATGATAAGAATAATAAATAATAATCTTAATAATAATGATAACATTAACAAAAATGATCATAAAGATGTTAATAGTATAACAATAATGATAATAATCAAAATAATACTAATTGTTATGACTATAATCATAATCATAATAGTATTGTCATTATTATAAATAATAATAATAATACTAAGAATAATAATGATAATGATAATAATAACAAATAAAAATGATAACTAAAATAATATTAATGATAATAAAGATAGGAATAAAATCTAAGACAAAATTATTTTTTTTCCTTTGGACTTAACCTCTATCCTGTGTTCTAGACAGTGTGTGTGGGGGGGGGGGGGGGGGGGGATTTATGGGGAAAACCCCACGGCCGCG
>JAUEKZ010134551.1:0-16259 GCA_031471865.1 Melibe leonina | reverse complement strand
GTAAGATATAGAACTTTTTTTTTATAAGATATAGGCTAAATTTTTTTTCTTAACACACAAGAGATATTTTTAACAAAATTCAATCAACTTCTCTTTGTCAGGCTAAAAAAACCACATTCCTTTATTTCTAGAAAATGCTACACTGTCATTAGATTTATTACAAACCTTCAATAAATCTTGTTTATGAATGTCTGACATCTTCTCAAAATAATCCTCTGTAGCCTCGGACACAACTTCAAACATCACCTTATAAAGAATTAAACAATAAGTTTGCTAATTAGAACATTCTCTTTTCAATTGTATTCTAATAATGCTAAGAATAAATGTAGACCAGATTGTTATATATATCTATATCTATAAAAGAGTCTGTGTGTGTGTGTGTGTGTGTTGGTGCCGCCTCCAAGTCACTACAGGTGGATTTAGATATTGAAACTTATATGTCCCAGTGCAAGAAGGTGAACATTCTCAGAAAATTGCTCTTGGAGAGGAGATATTCAAGAAAACAACTAAATTTTAAGATCAAACACCTTTCAATTTTGCCACCTTTCGATTAATGTTCGTTCTGCAGGAGGAAGTCAAAGTAAAATAATTGCATAAGGGGGGGCAGGGTGGGAAGAGTAGTGAAAAAGCACAATCAAATATTGAGTAGTTCACACCATACTTTGTCAAGGAAACATTTGTGCACCATTGTGTGTGTGTGTGTGTGTGTATGTGTCTGCAACGCTACCACAACTATTGAGAGAGAAAGAGAGAGATTTTCAAAATAAATATCTGTCTTTGATTGGACTAGAAAAATGATGATCTAATATACCTTATAAAGAAGGGCAACTGGACCCAGGCTTGAGGGCTTGAAGTTCACCTCTCTAACTAATTTGCCACTACACAACTATTTATATTTTCTTGAAGAAAGAGAACAACACTACCATTTCTAGGTAGCTGTAACTGTAACTCTAAAAAAAACTACATGTTCATCAAAGCTGTACCAAGAAATAAACTAATTTTACTGCTACAGGAATATTAACACATAATGATCTCAAAAGAATCGATTAATTGATAAAGCAACTATTTCTTTTGATAATTCATATATTTTTTTACATACGTAATTACCCGTCTGTATGGAATATCCAAAAATGTTTCAGACTGAGAGAAATGGAGGTACACTTGACATGACAAATGCTTCACAGAAATGAAACAAACAATCTTAAGTTTTTGAAACTATTACATTCAAAAGATGGATACAGGTCACCTTAAAAGAGATATCACAGTACCTTTAATTTTCCTACTCAAAATCGGTAAGTTTCTAGCTTTTTCTTAAAATAAGGAGAAAATTTAATAGATTAAACTGCTGCCAATATAATGTTTTCATAAAGAAAAGAAAGCTGGTTTCAAGCTCATTACCTCACAAAGGACTCTTGTTCCAACAGCTCCTGCAGCAAGGATTAAATAATTCTCCAAATCCTGACAGGCTGTCTCCATTTTCTCAGGTATTTTCATACCAGTGAAAATTGCTTTAAGTCCTTTTGGTTCCTTCGGAAGACTTGATGGAAGACTTTTCACATGTGGGCTGAGGCCATGGAGAGTATGGTGGATGCTTTTCAAAGCAGACAAAGTAAACGCTCCACTTATACATTGATCTGCTTCATCTTTTGCTCGCCTTGTTACATGGCGGCATGTTATGGCAAACAGATTGTCTACTTCATTCCACTGCACCAGGAATTTGGGAAGAGTATCATTCTCTGGTGTTGAAAATGGTTTCTCTTTGACCCAAACCCAGTCCTCATTGGATAAGGCTCTTTCTAGGTTCATTTTTCTCTTTGGATACCTATTTCATTATGTTGATGAGATGGGGACAATACCTTGAGAAGGATATTGGCAACATTTAAGAGAGGTCTTCAGCAAACGTCAAGGATTTCTAGATCAACAAGGGATAAAAAAAAATGATAAAAAAATACCAAACAATCATATGGGGTATCAACAGACTGAAGTTGTAGACTGATTGCTGTGTTCACGTCACATACCAACACACTACATGCCTTCATACTAAGGACTCGCTTATAACAAGGAAAAACTACTGGTCCTGTCTGTCCTGTTATATAGTATATCAGAGTTGTACTGTATATTATTTATTTGTAATCATATTTTCATATTATATTCATAGCAATTTTCGATCTCTCTACTTTTACATAGGTGTATATTAAAATTGATATCCCTTACTCCAGTCAAGACACCTGGCTCTCGTTAGCTAGCTATGTGCAGGGTTGCCTGCAAATATCAAATTTTGAGGTTTACAGATCATTCATTTTAAAAGCTAATTGTCAAAAAAATATTTGTCCTATGAAAATTAAGCAAAATCCTTTGAATTATTCATCTAAGACAGTACAATTCCAATACTAATTTGAATATGTAATTACAAGTTACAATCAAGTAAAGCCTTACTGTACTGTCAGAATGAGTGTAGGTGTGCAATTTTGCTACAAAAGCTAACCACAACCAGGTGTGGAGGGGTAGTTGCAGTTCATCTTGTTTACATTGCAAAATTATATACACACACTTGGACAAATTGCTGCTCTTAATTTAAATATATATCCACCAATGGTCTAATTACAAATAGTCACCTGATTGTTAGGTTTAAAACGGCCTGGGGAAAGAGACCATTTTTTGTTTTAACAGTATTCAAAAACTTTTTTCCACATACAAATTTCACTTATCCTATATCAAAAAGAAAGTAAAATAGATATCTAAATCTAAGTCTTGTATATCTACAAGCTTAGCAGCACTTTATAGGTTAAATACATATATTCATTGATAATTCTTTTGTTCTCTAAAAATTGGACAGGATGATGATTACAATTATTGATTTTTCAAGAAATTCTCAACTAACTAATCATCATAAAGGGTGTATCCTCTTCTTCCCCATTACTTTTTTTTTTTTTAAACCATCGGGGTAATGTTACAGTTAGCATTGTATGAACCTTGACTTGAACACTCACAAACACAAAGGTTGGCCCATGTTCAATCCTCAGTTTATGAGGAATAAAAAAGTTAAAGAATAGGAGACTATCGTTAAATGGGATCCATGTAGCATTTACAATGGTCATTGACAATTTTAAAACAAATCATGAATTTTTCCAAACAGTACAATTGCCATGATGAAAAAATAACACTTGACATCCGCAACTGTACAAGTTTTAAATTTTCAGTCAACTTCAAACAACCATATCACAAATCCAACTCTCCAAATCAATACTGAAACTTTTAAAGGTTACATTCCTTTTAAAAAAGAATTTAGACTAGATGGTCTGGGCTTTACCTCCCACTTTCACAAGACAAGTTTTTGTTTTCTTTTGAACACTTTACTATCACTAATAATAGCTAAGGAATAAATTGGTCCAAAAAGTAGACCTTCATATGATAAATAAACTCCTCTCGCGTTTTCCGAGTAAGGCCTAGCTATTGAAGCTGGAGACCTTGTCACAAGATCTACCATTTCAACTTTAGAGATAAAGAACGTCAAATAACAAGCATTGAGAGGCGTGATCTATAAAAAGATCACATTCATCATTTGGAAAGGCTAATACTATTTTTAGACAAAATCGTTTAGAAATCTTTCGAGATATAACAGGGCTTAAATCAACCATATCGACGTCTAGAATCATGCCACATTATCAAAGATTTGAGAGCAGGCAAATGAAGACAGGCTTCAAAAGATAAAAACATACTTTCTTCGTTTGTTTGTTTACAAAGCTCAGTGTTTGTTTACTTCATAAGAAGAGATCTTTTATCGATGAAGATTAAGAACATCTTTTTAGCATTTTCTTACTAAAAGAGTACCCTTACCCAGAAGTCTAGATTTTGGCTAAAGCGTTGTCGCCCTGCCGGGACAATCTCGAACGGCTGTTTTTACTAGGTACGTAGACGTCTACTTGTTCACTCGTCTACGTCCTCGGCCGACCGAGAGCAGGTGGTTGGCGCTAGACGGTCTCGATCAAGTACTTCAGTTTCTTCTCTTTTCGCTCTAATACTTTAAAAAATGGAAGGTTGAAGGTTGTCTTGTTGTATGTAACTCTATCTAGAGGTCTAGGTCTAGACTTGACAGCACATTTATGAGCGCTCTACTCTTTCACTCCTTCCTAAGTCCACACCCGACGTTCTTGGGTCACATCGTCCACACCCCTTCCCTACCCCCCCCCCCCCCCCATCCCCATTTCACATGCTGCCTCCCAATTGTCCATTCCATTTTCGTCTTTTTTCTTTCTCTTTTTTTTCCAAGAATTCCTCATTTCACACATCTAGACTGTCTATTCCTCTTCCAAATTTCTCTTTGTTTCGAATTTCTACGGCAAGCCGCAGTCCTGGAGTAACACGCGGACGCGCATATGTTCGTCCAAGTAAGGATGTCCAAGCACCAAGGGGAAGTGTGAAAAGAGAGGGGACCGCTAGGCCAGTGGTTATCAAAGGTGAAACAAAGGGAGTGATTAACAGGCCAGTATAGTGGGACAAAGACAAAGCAAGACAAACAAAAAAGCAACGTTTCGACCAAAGGTCTTCATCAGAACAAACAAGACCAGACAGAATAACAAAGTAACAAAGAGGGGGCAGATAACTGTGCCATCTCTTTAATAAAAGAAAAAAAAGATTTTTAAAAAACTTGTGCAAGAACATGGGTCCATGAGTGTCTTTTTTTCCGTGAATCGTTTATTACCTGGCATCACTTTTAAACTGAAACGAAAAGTAGCGACGGGCGACTACAAATATTGTAGGGGGTTGAGTTCATTTAGGTAATCCACCACTGGGAAAGTTCAATTTTATTGGTCGTTTGTGAAATTCATATTATTTTTCAAAAATCACTTCTTTCCTCAAATTAATAATTGTAAACTACTTAACGACGAAAAGGTTTTGACATAATCACCAGTCTTCTTGATTTTAAAATAAACCAGAATCATGGCCAAAACTCTCTAGGTAGTTGCATTAGTATCGATGATAAGATAAAACTTCTAAACTCGTCATATGATATACCTTGACACCCATCACTAATGAAAACAAAATGGCAGCCCCCTTTCTACGGCGAAATAGGGATTGTTTTTACCTCTTATCCCAAGGAAAAATAATTTCCAAGTTAAGGTAAACTTTTTGAAAGACTGTCATGAAAGCTCGAAATTATTTAGAGTCTATAGACAGATTTTAATAACAGCTGTCTATGGTTTCAGTTATCAATATAGCTAGGGTCTAGACGGACGTATGACTCTCAGAGGTGATGTTTATGATGAAGTGAAATCTCCAGAGATGGATGGATTATTTGCTTTATACTTTCACCCAAAGTCTTCCTCTTATTTGCAGTATCAATACCATTTTTGTATCAGCATATATACATCCTTTGATTTCAGAGATGTTTGGAGAGAAATCCAATTTCTTAAAAGACGTGACCTTGAGTGCCACTCATTTAACTCTTTCAGCATGAGTGGGCGGCACTACGCAGCCAATAAATGTTACCATTGGACGAGCTGCCACAAACTGCGGTTTGGTCGATTAGGTCTGCTTAAACGGGGAATGCGAAAAAAACTGGTGAAGGAAAATGCAAAATAAAAGTAGGATGATATTCATACTCTACTATGAATTTCCTATCACATGGTACCCATTTGATTTTAGAGAACAAGTAAAGAATTGAGCAATGTTAAACATTGACAAGCGTGGAGTATCTCTTTAAATTTTTTTCTCTTTCTGTGTATGAAGCTACTGCGGGCATACGGTGCAGATGGGCAAATGTGTTTATAGCTATTATTTCGTTTTGGACACCATATGAATGTGGAAAATAATAAAAACTGAAGACAGACATCCTGACAACTGAAAAATTCATTTTCCAATTTCAACAGCCAGATATTAGCCAAAAACCAAGCGACCAGTGTTAAACCTACATATAATTACCATAGATTGGTTGTTAACAAAGGAAAATCAGAGAAAGTTTAAATCTAATTTAAAAAGGCAAGTTGTTAAAAGTACTCTAATACTTGATGAAAAAAAAAAAGCAATACAAGATTCTTTCTCTTACATTTCAAGGTCTCAAGCTACTGGAGTGGGATTTTTACCCAAGGAAGGAGCAAGGGATGACAGGACAGCTCTTCTACAACATAGTTTTTCATCATCATCCGGTAATATATAATGTTGTGTTAAGCTAAACGAAAAGAATCATTTCATTGCCAAATTTTTTTGTCTTGTAATTCTAACTCTTCAAAATATAGAAATTGTTTTTGTCTCATGATTTATTTCATATTTTTTTAATCCTTATTAAATGGGATTAAGGATTTTTAATTTTTAGTGCGGCCAATTGGTTTTGCTTGTTTAGGCCTCTGACTTACATATTTTTTATGGAATTTTCTTTTTGTTTCTCTTTCTCTCATTTTTTTCTTTTCATTTTATCTCTTTTGTTCTCTTCATCTGTTTCTCCAATGATCCTGCTAAAAAATGTTTTAATTTCTCTACCCAGCAGCTGTCCAAGAAACCATCAATATTCCAGACAAAATCGTCAGGTGAGTGGAAACCTAAGTGCTGATAGTTTTTGTGTTAATAAACAGTATTTCTTCATAAGTGAAAAGACACTTGCTTCCCAAGTTTCAAATTATCCCTCCCCCCTTTTTGTTTTTTTGTTGTGAAATTGGTATAAATGATCATATTTATCCACTAAAAGCTTCTGTGCAATTTTATTTTTATATTGTGTCTTTTTATATAGGATTATAATTCTGATACATTCATAGGGATTAAGTATTCTCTTTTATTCATATATATGTTCTTCTTTCAGAGGCCCAACAGCTGTGCTGGAGGCTTTAGCAAAGACTGTCAGGAGTGTGAGTTTGTTTTGTGTTTGTTTATTGAGGGTTTAAGGGAAGGGTGCCACAACACACAAGGGTCATAGAGGCGTCCGCAAACAGACTTTTCAAAGAAGTTTTTCATTATGCTCTGGTTCTCAGCCTTCAGGGCTTTTTAATATGCCAAAGTTAAACACAAAAGCAAATTTATGCCTTGTAAACATTGCATGCGATTCAAAATCAGCAAACTTTAGTTTATTTATGTGTTTGGTGTATTCTGGTGTCTGACAGTGAAGCAGTTGAAAAATTTGTACAAAAAAACAGGAAAAATGAGCTCTCTAAGGTATGAAATGAAGGCTAGAAGTATGTACATGGTGCCAGGTCCACAGACTACAAGCACATAATGTTTCTAGACACTCAATGAAGTTTTTCTGGCATTTCTTCGGAGCTTTAAAAAAAAGCTGTGTATGAATTAAACTTTGCTCAGTGTTATTTTCTGCCATGCCATAACATTACTATCACAACACAATTACCTATTATTTTTGGGGGGTTTTGATAGAGATATGGGTGAGAATGGATAGGTGGATTTAGAGACAAACGGATCCATTTATAGAAGGATAGATGGAGAGACAAAGACTACAGTTACAGACAAGCGTCTTTTCTGTTAAAATATATAGTTCCAGGACCACATTTTTACCCGCCTGTACTGTAAGATTAGCCACTGCGTTTAAAAAAAACCCAATATGGTAGGTGTTGAGGCTTATTTGGTTCATTACTATTCAGAAAGAGAATGAAACTCCAAATGGCGCGTTTCAGATGACGTTCCCTAATACCGGATATGACCTTACGTTAATTTGTCAAATTGGTATATGCTTTTATACTCGAGTCTCGAGCCACTTTGAAACGAAAATGAAAGCAGAACCCTTTTTACGACAGGACACCATTATTGCATACGAATGTTATATAAAGAACTAAAGCCCTGACAATGTCAAAATCACACCTGTGCGACAACAGTAGTATTGCAATAGGTTTAAAAAACGTACATGTGTGACTATGGTAGGCTATGAGTTAAGGGTAGCTCTTTATGTAAAAATTCTGAGATTATTTGTATATTTTCTACTAGGATGTCAATAAACCTGTGTACCAAAGTATTGATGACCCTGCCCTTGTCTCAAGATCTGATGGCCTTCTGGTAAACTGTGCAATAGTTGTATATGTATATCATTATCACGTATACATTTGTAACATTATTATCAATATATATGTGCATGAGCTTAGTTATGTTGCTGAGTATTTTCTCTTTTACTCTGTTGAGGTGGATATTTATATTCTACCTTTACTTTGTAAGTTGCTATGAACAAGAAATGTATTTTTCTGTAAATTTTGGCTGCATGTTATTTTGGTGGGGTAATTTTTATTGTTTCCTTTTTAATGGCTAACACAGATAAGATATATTAAAGAATATTAAAACCATTTCTGTAAAATTGTATAATGAAAATAATCTCTTTTGTTTAAGTATGTCAATTTTTTATTCTTTCATGCTTTATTTTATATTATTTTCATAATGACTTTTGCTTTTCAGAAAAATCATTTGGCAGCGTATGACAATGGGAAGAAAACTGCTCAAACCATGATTGCCAAGAATCCAGAGTATTACACTTACTTTTGGGATGTGCCCTTACCTCAAGTTTGTTTTGCTGCTTTATATTTTATCTAGCTGACAATGAAAAGAATATATTACAGTTTTAACCTTCAGCAGTTATTAAGAGGTTCTCTTGCTATAACTTGTGAATGAATGATGATAAAACTGATGCTTTTTTTTATGAGAACAAATTATTTAGTACAATGTATTTGTCTTACTCATGGTATGGACATAATATCTTTTTTTCCTTTTTCTGTTCCTGTACTGATTCCCATAGTTTTTGTGATTTAAAGTCCAATAGATCACGGTCAGACCAAATTGTCTTGGACTATGGAATCATTTTGGTTTAAACATATTTTAGTTTATCCACTTCATAAGCAAAGTACAGCAGCATAGTCAGTTGCAGAAAGACTGAGTTTCTTTAGTAGACCTGGCTGACATTACCTACTTGTGACAAGCTTACAGCAACCCCACCCTTCTCTCTCTCTTTCTCTCTCTCTCACACACACACACACACTCATACTCTGTCACTCTCAATGCCAATGCAAAGCTGTGCATGTGCCGAGGGCACTCAATGTGATTCATTATACTTACACTACACACACAGAATAGAGTTGACTGTGTATGTGTGTGTGTGTTGAATGTATGGAGAGGGGAATGGCAACAACCATTTCCGGCTCCCTATTATCTCTACATTGTATAAATTTACATTACATTACTGCAGTTTTTTGGGATTAGGGTTTTGGGTTAAGCCATGTTGGGGTGAAACTTCTTTGTTTATTATCAGCAGCAGAGAATAAAATCGGGACCTTTGTCCTAATTTGGTTTGGTAGTATTTTTTTTATTGAAGTGTGTTTGGTTTAAGCATATTTCACTCTACTTGCTTTTTAAAGGCTATTAGTTGATGATAGTGGACTTGGAACAAGAATATTCTTTGTTGTTGTTGTTGATGTTTTTTGGGGGTTTTTTTTTCATAATCTATAATATTGTTTCAGACATATGATACTGTCTTCACTGGCTATGAATTTCAAGAGTCATGTGAAGAGGCTCTACTTGAAAGAATACACTGGCGGAAAGTGGGAGATTCTATTGATATCTACAAAGACATGAAATCTCGAGGTAATACTGTACTGTCAGTTATATGTTTCCTCTTTATTGTTATAATAATTAAGACATTCTATTTATGTCTCCCTAATTTTTTTTATTACTCTATTGAAAAACAAAAAAAACCAGTTTGTTCTTTACATTTGTTAATGGTAAAGTTGCATGATTTACTTAGATTGGATTTAATACCAAGCTGTTGGAAGTTTTGTTGTGGAACAAAACAACAAAAATGAGTAGGAAAAAATTATCCTGTGCTGAGAAGTGATAATTGTAGAAAAATGGTCTAATTCTGAAACCTGTTCTCATTCCAAAGCATTTTTCACACTTACATCTTGATGCTATTTTCTCTTTCTTCTGCACAGAAATGCAAATAAGTCAGTCTACCTTAGAGCAGTTTTTGGACCTTTTAACAGTTTTCAACCATAAAGATCCTGAAGACATCAGTGACATAGCAGAGTTTATCCATCCAAAGTTTGAAATGGATGCCCCGTTTCCAGTGATTTCATGGGAGTAAGAAAATTTTGCATGTTAATAAATCTTTACATTATCATTTGTTATTTAAAGTTATCCAATTTTTTACTCTAAGCAGTAAAACTTGTCTTTAGGTCAGTAATTTAGTCTCCTATTTTTGTACAAATTCTCCCTCTTAACGTAGGTACCAGATTGGCAGCTATGTTTCTGTTTAGAGGTGTGCTAAACTGAAAAAAGAATTTCTATTAAAATATGTGACAACTACTAAGTGACCTTGTAGAGTTTGAGTCTTACATGTTCATATGAGTATAATATACTCATGAATGTAACAAAAAAATAAACACCAAAGAAAAATAGTATATATATATATGATTGTTTTGACATCTTTTAAAGCATATATTTTAAGAACATTATTTTCTCCTCCAGAAAAGAAAGTTTAGCTGAAGAAGTATTTGACTCATTGCCAGTAAAATCATCAAAAGCGTATTGCTCTCTCATTTGTGGAATGGTTGAGGTATGTTAAGAATTATGAAACAAACTTGTTATGATATTTTATTGTTTTCATATTCTTGTTGCCTTATTCGAAACATGTATTTTAGAAAAACTTTTCAATGTCAAATGTGGTCAATATTTTGTGACGTAAAGTTTAAGATTGAAAAAGCGAATGGAAGTAATAAATTAGATAAAAAAGACCAGAGATTTATTAGACAACGAAGTAACAGCCCATCACAAGTAATTTATGACTGTTGACCATGATTGTTGTTGTTGTTACCATTATCATTACGCAAGTAATTATGATTACCATAATTATTGTTAATTTCACAATCATTAGTATTATCGTTATTATGATCATCTTGTCATTATATATCTGTTTTATCAGTTTAATTGAATGTTTATTTCTTTTTCTTTTTGTTTTGGCAAAATAAATTAAAATCATTGATTCTGTCTTAAAGTTTTGACCATAACAGAAATGGTCAATGCAAGAAAAGAAAGGCAGGATAGTGATTTATCATTTTTGCTGATGTTTACTTTTGACCAGAATAATCATAAAGAAAAGGCAATGCAGTTGTACAGAGATGCTCTCGCAAATAACATTTCAGGTCTGTTCAATTCTCAGATTGACTCCAATAAAAATGTTGGTTGAGAAAGTTAGGTATTTATGTTGTGCATCTTGTATGGAATATCATTAATCAGTATGTGAACAGTGAGTTATATTTGTATTATAAGAATTTTTTTATTTCTTTATTTTTATCACAAATTTAAAGTTATAGGTCATTTTTTTCTGAGAAAAGTAGAGCCAATTATGCAGCAAAACATTTTTAGAATTATGAAATTTTATCTTTGGGCACGGAACTCTTAAAAAAATGGATATTTTACTGCGATGGTAAAAAGACCTGACAATTTTAGTTGCACCTTTTTTTTTTTTTCAGTCGATGTGTTCACCTACAATGCCCTTCTGTCCATAATGTCATTGGATATGGAATCAATGGATGAAATAATTCAAGAAATTGAAGTATTTATTCTAATTCATGCATAGTACTTTTTCTTTTTTTGTGTGTCTGTTTTTTAAGGGGGGGGGGGGGAGGAGGGCAAATATCATTAGTCTAACTTGCAAAATTAATGGCAGATGTTTTTTAATTGACTTCTCAATGTCCTAACAAACTTTATAATCATGTTGATTAATAACTTAGTAACTGCGGTAAAATATTCCTTAGTATGGTCATATTAATTGGTTAAAAATCTTTTGGAAAAGAGCATGACGACAAGTGATAAAAAGAAGGCATCATTTTTTTTTTCAAGGTGGTGTTGAAAAATATGGCATCAAACAATGTGAGCCCAAATGTAGAAACTTTCAATGCTGTTTTGAAAAACTGCCGCCGGATTTCACGTTGGAGAGGAGCCAAGAAATTTGCTCTGTCTGTTATTGCTGAAATGAAGGCCTGTGGTATAAGTAAGATATAATCATCCTTTCTTTTGTTACTTATGGAAATGGAGATTATAACAGATAAACCTGATTATTACTCACACTGGTGGAAAAAGACAGTTATATGTGATTTTCAATAGAAATTTTTATTCATGTCTTGAATACATTAGTTGAAGTGTAGCAAATTTCAGATATTTTAAGTTTCAATCAAAGTGGAAAGAATTATACAAAATTTTTAAAAATTTGTCACTTGCAGACGCCTTAATCTATTGATCGTGGTCTGAGATAAATCTGCCATAGGTTTGTCTCTGATTTTCTCACAGTTTTTATTTCTTTGTTAGATTTTTTGTAAATATACTTAATTCTTTGTGAATATTTTTTCTACTTTGTTAATGATGACACACAGTTTTATTTGCTGTTGGTTATATTTTTCAGGACCTTCGCTCACCACATGGTTTGAAATATTGAGTATTTTTTATTACCACAAAGGTACTTGCATATTTTTGTTAGTTTTATCTTTGTCATTAAAGCAAAATTAAATAATCCTTGAGATTTCTATTGTATTGTTCAGTTTGTATTAAGGTAGTCAGAACATATTAGTTTATTTTTGTAACGAATCTTAAAAAGCCTAGCTTATCATTTAAAAAGGGCATTTTAATTATCAATCTGATACTAATCTATAAATATTTTGGATTTGTCCCTGGTAAAGTGCGGCCCTTTTCTCGGTTTTAGCTTTAACTAATGTCCATTTTTTTAGCACTATGTTACCTTTTTTCTGTCTGAATCAATCTTTCATAAAACATCCAATAAAAACAGTGTTTATTTTAGCTTAAAAACATTATATTTTATTTCATTTATATAATGGTTTACATTTACATGTTCTTTTCATTGCCAGATAAATCACCTCGTGCCCCAGATCTTTTTGAAAACATGTTGGATTTGATGAAAGATGAACAGTACATTTGTGAAGGGCCAAAAGATGGTTAGTAGTTCTTACTGTTTTCTCTTTAAAAGAAGTTCATTTTTGTCTTCCATGTCAACATTTGTATATTATAGTAGACTAATTTTAGGAATCATGAAATCTTTAACAAAATCTTTAACTGACACTTCTCATAATGAAATGTATTCGAGTGAAACTAGTAACCACAAGTGCAAGAATCAAAACCACAGAATTCAAATTAAGAGCAGATGGTTTTTTGGATAAGCATATAATATGTTATTTTGTAGGTTCTTGGTTTGAATCCACTCATCTCTTGACTTCACCTCTTTTCTCATCTGAGCTGCACATATATCTTTACCTTGCTTATGTTCATCAATTGCTTTTATCTGCTGTACCGTATGTTTTACTTAAACTCTTGCATAAAAGCATTGTTATTTTCAGCCTTTACCTCTTTTTTCTTTTCATTTTTCAGTTTATTTCTTCAGGACTGCTATGAGAGTAGTAAGTAAAATAAATCCTTTGATTGATAAATGAATAGTGTTTTCCTTTAAAAAGAGAAAAGAAAGTTAATGATAACTTGAACATAAGGATTTGTGAGAGGAGAGAACTTTGTCTTCATAGTTTTAAATATTCTTCGAAAGCTTTTTATGCTTCATTAATGTCTCTGAGAATTCATTTGTATTGAATTTAGAGCATGTTTCACTTTGCTCAAGAGCTAAGAATATTACATTTTGTTTACAGTTAACAACACACTTACCTGACTCCAAGCTTGCTCTGAAACTCCATGGTCTCCTGAAGTCCCAAAAGAGTTTTGATTTAATTGGTCATCGCCAGTTGCGCTATGCTTATTTGTAAGTGATTCTGATATGTATAAAAACTTATATCCAAAAAGAGAAGTATGATATGTAGAATTAAAAGTTTTGCTCTATCTGAAGTATTAGTGGTGCTGAATAAATCTTCTGGTCTTTTTGTCAATTTTCTTTGGACTGTATAGAATAGTAAAAGGGGTTTGTGTTTTTGGTATAATTTGCCCAAACTGTGAAAAAAAAACCCTAACATATGATATTTTTTCTATAAAACAAACAGAAAATACACAAACCGTGTAGATAATAAAATTTTGATAAAATATGCTAATGCTTAGAAGCTTGTGTCTTCTGACAAGAATATCTTGCTCATTTTAATATATCGATTGTAAAAAACTAATCACATTTTTTAATCATTTTTTTCAGTAAAGACCTTTTCCTTCTTATAGCTTCAGTTGAGCACACAGATGAAGTCATGACAATTTATGATAGTGTTGTACCCTATGTAAGTTCTAGTCTCTTAATTATGAAAACAAGATAGAAATAATTTTTTTTTTTCCTGGAGTTAGAATATCTAGCAGGTTTTGTTTCATTGAAGCAATGATTCTAGAGAGATCTTAATGGAATTTTATTTATTATGATTTTTATATTAAAAAAAAATAATATCAATGATCAAAGAAGCCAAATAAAATAAAAAGACTGTAAGTGTTCATCTGAAATGGAGCGTAATCAAAATCCAACACATATGTATACCTCCTCCTTGCACCTTGCAGTGATTGTCCTCACAGAGTCCTCATCTCAAACACAATATTTAAACTTGTAATTGATTTCCTTATTTTTACAAATTTGTTTCATGGATTCTCATCTGAATTCTCTTTGTCACATAAGAATGTAGGTACTTGGCTGACGCCTCTGGTGGGTGCTACTTCTGTTTCTTTTCTCTTAGTTTTACCTATCATCTTACTTTTTCCAGCACTCTCTCCAGTGCTCCCATTACAGTTATACACACACAGCTGTTTGGTATCTGTTAGCTCAGTCTTGGTCATGCCCGTTGTCCAAACAGACTGACGGTCATCCCTCTTATTTAATGATGGTACCTAATCACAGGGTCACTTGCCATCTAGAAGGACTAAATACGTTTGTTGTTTATTGAAGGGTGGTAGAATATCCTGGGTGTCCCTAGACCCAGTGGCGGATCTAGTCTAAAACATAAGGGTGGACACATTTCAAAATCATGTAAAAACAACAGTTATGTTAACAGGATCTATCGCCATATAAGTACAAGAATGTATAGAAATGTCTGTTTACTTTTCCATCAAAACATCCATCATTTAGGTTAATTTAGGTTAGTTAGTGCCGTAACATTATATTTTTATTTTATCCTCTTGATTTAAATATGCATATGGATTCTGTAACAAAAAAAATCTAAATGATTCATTGATAAATGAAATAAAGGATAGCGTAACAATAATTGTATTACAACAGCATATAAACAGAACGTGTATTTTCTCCTAAAATAAAACCAAACTCGCCAAATCTTGGTCAGGACAGTGTCCCAAAAATTGTTCATTTTAGCATTAGCAGACTACGTTTTCTCTGCCTTCTTCAAACCACCGACATACCATTATCACTGCCGAGGAAATAGTGAGGAGGATCAGGCATCATTCTCGGATACATTGATATTGTTTCCCTGGTTAAAGCAATAGGGTATTCTTTGCGATTGTAAGAGATGATAATTGTTTTCCTTGTAAATTATCTCTTTGTTGCGATTTTGGGAGATGAAATTTTATTGGTCAATCATATGTCTGTAAATTGATTCTGGTAGGGTCAAAGTGTGTCTGACTGTTCTTTTAACTTATCTATCATCGTATTTAACCCTAGGCGCTTATATGACCTTGCCAGTTTAAAAAACACTCAATTAAGAAACAAAACAGTAAGAATGCAGAATGAATTTTAGTCTGTATTCTACCTGTCACTTATCATATTCCATTAAAAATTGTCTTGCTTTATCTTTTTACAAATTTTTTTATTCCTCACTAATTTCCAAAAAATGCCAGATTTACTTCAGGTTTTATTTGAATGTGCTAAATTGTATAATTTTTATATCTAACAGATATTCCTGCCTCCGTTGCCTGTTTACAAAGTAATTTTTGAAAATATTGAAACATTTGACACCTACCACTATATTCCTAGGCTGTGTGCAGGTAATCTTTTTGCTTTCATTATGAAGGAGAATTTTTTTTTTTTTCTTAAATTCACACTCAGACCTTTTTTACCGCCAAGTCTGGGGAAAGCATAAAATTGTCAGTATAAGATAAGATAAGATAACTTTATTGATCCCTCAACGGGGAAATTATTTTACAATGTTACATACACACACAGGGATGCGCCATAAGACAGGAAACAATAAAATGAATAAGCAAAAATAAATCATAAACATAAATGATTAGATAAAAAAAAATATATATATATATAACATAATGAATAACTGATCAAATAATGAATTTCATTAAGGCCTTGAGTGTAAAGTGTTCAAGATCGAAATGGACCTAGGCAAGAAGGAATGGCCATAACG